>JANHGL010008601.1:33508-50399 GCA_024611195.1 Ceyx melanurus
ATGAGCTCCCCGCGTGCCGTGTTTGTAAACTGTTCTATGCTGACCCCCCCCCGCCCAAGGGGTTCAAGACTTTTGCAAAGGCCCATAAAAAAAAAAAAAAAAAAAAAAAAAAAAAAAAAAAGAGAGAAGTCTCACCAGCCCTAATCCCAGCAGAACAAAAGCCTTCTTCAGCTTGCCTATCATAACTGCTCCTGATGATTCCCAGAGTGAGATATACACGGTTTAGCCCACTATTGGCTATATCCAGTCTGCAGTTGCCTATCACTTTCCCCCTCCTTTTCCCCCAAGATCCTGTCTGGCTTCAGAGCAGCAGAGACAGTTATTCCCTGTACTGTGCTTACGCATTTGATTTGCCCTCTTTACATCTGGTGCATCGCACTTGCCTTTATTGACATTCACCTTGCTGATTTCGGGCTGCCTTTCAAATCCATCAGGATCATTATGGATTCTGATGCTGTCATCTAAACTGCTTGCAATCCTTCCCATAAGTCTCCCGATGTACTCCCTCTGCTCTGTCATTCAACTCTGCTAATGAAAGTGTTGAATAAAATCACACGCAGGGCAAAGACTTCCCTGGCAATTCGCTGCAGGTTTGACAGCGAAGCCCTTGATTACTTTTTGAGAGAGATTTTTCAATCAGTTATTGCTGACTTTGTTATGACTCTGTTGAGATCATCTTTCACTCGTTTGCTATAAGACCACTATGCAGAAAAGTGTCAGAAGCCTTTTAAAAGTTCAGATATATTGTAGCTACTAAATTCCCCTTATTCACTAGGCAGTTATCTTGTCAAAGAAAGACATCAGATTAATTTGCCATGAACTCATCTTGACAAATCCATGCTGGCTGCTGGCCAGTGGAAGAAGACTAGTTTTAATCATTCATGACCAAATATATCCCTACTGAAGCACAACTGTGGGCTTTTTTGACTCAGCACACACAGGGTGCACAGCAGGTACCCTGGGGAGAGATGTCATTTTGATACTATCCTGTCCTTCCTCCAAACTGAAAGGGAAAGGGGCAAGGCTCTCTAAGGGGAAACAGCAATCATTCCCGCACAGGGTAAGTTTCCACCAGAGGAAAAACTTCTGTGCTTCTACCAAGGTTGTTGCAGAAAAAGCTGCAGGAAGGATGAAGATGAGAGAGGTTCAGCCTCGGTCCTCAGTGTTCTTAATATTTTTGAGAGGTACATGACACTGCACTACATCAGACCTACAGAAATGAAGCAATGAGAAACCAAGAACTAGTATCTGTCACCTTTTATCCAGTTACCTGGTATGTCTTGGTACCAGCAAACATGCTACAGTATCACAGGCATTAGTGCAATAAGGAAACCTCCCAGAGATTTGAGCTTTTTACCAAAAAACCCAACACAAAACCCCCAATCCTGTCAGCCTCTCAGGATATGCAACAATGTCACAGTTTTTCAGTTCTGAAATTCAACTTAACAAAATTTAAACAAGGAAAGATCTTGATTGGCCTGTAAAAAAAAAAATAGTATTTGAAGGACCGATTCGCTGGTACGATTCAATTTTTCTACAATGAGACACTTCCTAAAGCAACTCACCTCCTCACTCCACTGCCTGTCCTGAAAACTTCCCCTGTGCTTTGTTTGATAAAACAGCACTTGTCAGCAAGGAAAGCCAGGCCAATATTAAGGAGATTTAACAGAAAATACCTGGCTTACCCCCTGAAAAGCACTGCCCACTGAGGAGCACAGCTCCACTGAAATCAGGATGGACCTACACAGGCAACCAGCCTGACTTATCTGGGTAACTCCACGTGCCACCCACACACAGGTACTGTCTCCTGACTATACAGAATTAAGCCCTGTGGATTTCCAAGGGTCTCTGTGCAGACATAGGCCTAGATTGCTCACTTGGCTTTCTGCAACTTCAGAACAGAAAAATACAAACAATGTCCCTAGTGTCTTCCATCCGAGTTCTGTGATACCTTGGGGGTTATCTTTTATCTGAGATTTGTTTATCCCTCCAGCACAATATGCTGTAAAGCTGTGCTGTGTGGTGAGCTAGTCTGATATATTTGCTGATCTAGTTAGATTAATTAAAACTTTTTACTTCCTCAGAGATACAGATATTATGAGTAATCCAGGACCACCCGATAATCTCTCCGGGTCCATCTCAGGCGGTTGCTTGCACTGTGTGTGAGCAAGAGCACAGTGTAAAGGTTGATGTTCTACATTTATGTATTATTTATTTAATAGCAGTTCCCTAGTTTTTTAAATAACATAGCTCAATAACATGAAATAACATTTCTTTCTTCATTCTTACTTCTCCCACTCACTGCCCCGTGTCTCTTGATACCATAAATTCATTTAAGCATATCAAGCCAATGATAATAAAAGTAAAGCTTACATAAACACATGCTAGTTATAACCTTGGAAAAAAAAATCCCATAAAGCTTCCCAAGCAGGCTGTTCTACAGTTTTAAAGCTCCTTTATATAGACATGTCTTTTTGCTATAAACTAGAACCTGAATATCTAAACATCCACTGTCATGTCAGAGTTAAAAACAAGGCTATATGCCTCATGCTTATGCCAACTACCCTTGTTGTATGCATCCCAATTTCACTCTTAGACTGAAGTTTCATGAAAAAGTGGATGATTCTAGGTATTTTACTCCCTGAGAGTAGTAACTTGGTTTTTTACTGCAGGCTGATACATTTATACCCTTAGGCTTTTCCATGCAGCTGCTCAGATAATATTAAGATTGCCAAATTCAGCTGCTGCACTAATACCCTGCCTGGAAACACTTCATCTGCTCCAGCTGTGAGACATAAATGAGATTGCTAATAATGAAAAGATACCACAGAAAAATCTTTAATTCCTTGCTTGGACTACAGTCCAGCAGTTCAAAAGTGTCAAAATGCTTTTCCTATGACACTCAAAAGGGGAAACTTCCACTGAAAGGAAACTTCACATAACTTTCTGCTTCATCATCTTCTGTGTGCACTGGTGGGTACAAGTGAGTGAACAGTGTTACTCTCTCCTGATCTGGCTGTTAAAGAAGTTACCATCTTTCTCATTGCATCATCTAAAATACTAAAATAATACATTTATCACCAGTTTCACTTCAGCTTCTATCACTGACTTAGTTGTGTAGCAATCTTTACCCCTGATCTTCTAGGTGACTTGAAGGCTTTTGAAAACCTTTCTTCAAGATCTGAAATATCAAAATACGCTCACTTCAAAGACAGGTGGTAGGGGTGATGCACAGCTTTGCTTCTGGTATTTCATCCAGCGAGATATTGATGATGAGGCCAAATGCCAACCTGCCTAGAACAAAATAGCTAGAAATACACCCAAATCAGCCCTGCTGGGAAACTCTTTGGCACCCTGACTCAATGCTTAAAGACACTCTGGGTCAAGCAGTTCTTTACTCCAAGGCAGTCTGCACATCAACACCACCTCCTCCTCAGTTAGCCCTACATCTCTTAGAAGTCCAATTACAAAGTAATGATTTCTTCCAGACCGTCTCCACCTCCCCTAAATAAAATGTTCTGTCTTTGAGACGTAGTTAATGCCCAGCAGAGTCTGCAGTCTTCCCAGGAAGATGTATGCTTGTGCAGAGGAGCAGGAGGGAAGCAGTTGCACACAGACCTGCTAGCTTCCTTGTTCCCTCCCTCTCAGTAGTTTCAATCAGGGCAGTTTTGCCAAATCATTTAGCAGATACACATGGTACAATAGAGAAGACCACAAAGAAGTGAGATTTTGCTTCATCCCTCCCTCACCAGGCCAAATTCTGTAAGACATTCAAAATGTTGCCTAGTCCAACCTGGCAATAACCTGCAAGCGATCATTCCAGGGGGTGCAGGTTGTCACCCAGAACTCCAGCCAATTCACACAGATTGCTGCACTCCAGCTGTCTAACACAGTGTAAAGCTTTTATCTGTATGTAGTTGAAGCCACTAAGAGCTCACTAGCAGGGCCCTGCTCTTGTTGAAAGAGATCCGAACATAGGCCCAAATTTTAAAGAACTGTAAGAAGCAGCTCAAAAATTAGCAGAAGACCTCCACTGATGAAGAGGTCAAATCCTGGTCAGGTGGCACAGAGCCATGTCTCTCCCATATCCCAAATTCCTGTAGAAAAAGAAAATGCCCTTACATAGCAGAACAGCCTTAGAGTTGGACTTCAACTATAGCTAAATGCTCAAGCCTCTAAATTCCTACAAATGTAAAAGCTTCTCACATTACTATCTGTTGCTGTAAAATTCTGATTTAATCTACATTACCGGTAGCAATTTTTGCTAGAAGGTGCTATCTTACACATACATTTTCTTCAGGATCAAAAATTAAATCCTATGGACTCTTGGGATTGCTCGTCTGGAAGTCTGCCAGACAAGTGCTTTCCTACAATTACACTCTGTTGTGTCAGTGCGTGGGCTTAGCCACTGCTTAACAAATTTACTAGATAAACCTCCATGATTCATACAAACAGCACTCAAGTGGCTAACTACCATATATTGGCAGGGAACTGACTAATGTTGCTTGAACAATGAAAGAACCCACTTGAATAATGAATTAGGTTTTGGCAGATCAATGGAGAGATGACTGACAGGTCACGGCTGTCCATGTCACAACTCCAAAACAGGACCTGAGGAATTGTAAGGGAGGTGCCACCAGCAACCAGCAGCTTTTCAGCAGTGTTTGCCCATTGCTTAATACAGGAGGTTTTAGAACCAGAGGTGGCTCAGATGAGAGCACCTCACCTGATCTCAACGGGAAAGAGAACATCCTAGTCTCTCCATTTAACAAAATTAGAAGCAGAGCAGGGTATCAAGAGGAACCTACCCACGCTCTCCTGCATCAGCTCTTCTCTGTACAATAACAGTTTGGGGTCAAAGTGACAGCAATCATGTCTGTTTTCTTTTCCAACCTGCAAATCATCATTCTGGGTATTTTAAAGATGAAAACAACAAGTCAGCATTTCAAGCCATGAAATTAGAAACAGAGGTTAGGAAAGAGCTCTCTAGAAATTGCTTCAATAGCTGGCAGAAATGACTAGTCTTCCAGAGGAGGTATCCTGTACAATCGCCACAACAAATTCTTCTGCTCATACACAAAACCAATTTGAATTAACAAGCCTGTCTTCACCATAATTTAAAAGTAGTCATTGGAAAACACTATCTCCCCCACAACCACCTCCCCATAAATCTGGAAGTAAATAGAAGCCAAAGTGATCTATGTATACAAAATATAAGTATCCCCTTAAGCAAGAACAGCAAAGCACCCTTTCATAGAATCATAGAATGTTTAGGGCTGGAATTTACCTCCAAAGTTCATCTAGTCCAGTCCCCCTGCAGTGAGCAGGGACACCCTCAACTAGACCAGGCTGCTTAGAGCCTTGTTCAACCTTTCTCAGACCTTCTGGACACTGAGGGATGACTTAAGAGTTTCTTCTGTGACTTTCACATCCTGAGGAACAGGGAAATGTTCAATGTTCACTGACACTCCTCCCTTTGCTATCTTGTTCTGATCTTTCATTGCAGCAGGAGGTGTCTGACCAGTGGAAAGTACTGGATTTCTGTTACTGCTCAGATGAAGTACACGCTGGGTTGTGCTGACTCAGCTGGACAAATAAACTCATGTAAATGTCATTTTTATGGGTCTAGATTGAATCTGCAATCTGCTCTGTGTCATTCAGAGCAATTTCATTATTGCACATGGACGGGGCAAAATGGTTGCTCCAGGTTACATCAGAAACATGCAGATGTGTACCAGAGACCTTTGGAGCTGGAGAACTGGCCACTCTTCTCTCAGTGGAAGCCCAGGAGGGAAGAAGGCATGAGGCAGTACACAAACTTTCCACTGAAACGTGCACTCTTGTTTCTACAGAAAACCTCATCTCTCCTGAATTCTGCAAGCTGTTTCACCACCTTCCCCAAAATGCCTTTTCCCTTTTACACACTTTCTGCTCACGGATATCCTGACTGTGCCAAGTTACAAGATAGGGTACAAACCAAAAGTATTTTTCTGCCTTCTTCCTTAATACATTCCTTGTTGTGAAAGGCACAAACCCAGTTAGTTCTATATCTATGGCTGTGCTGCAGAAGCCTAAAACCTGCCTGTGGACTGAGCTGGAGCAACATGCAGCAGCAGAGATGAGTTTTCTGCTAGAGGCTGTGAGCTGACAGAAGATAATGGGAGGTTTACAAGAAAGGTTCTTCCTGAATGATAAATGATTCCTGGTCCATTCAAAGGATCTGATGGGCCCACCTATTTGTTCTCTTCTGTGCAGAGAAGGGATGAAATGACCTAACATCAACACAAAAGGAACTACAAAAATCAGATTTTCAATGCATATTCAACAACTCCAGGCAGCAAGTGCAGAATAGGGATTTGAAAAAAAACCCTTGTAAAAACCTTCCTCTCTTGTCATAGGATGCTTTATCTTTGCTATTTTTAGCATTTCAAGTGTCAAGAATTAAAAGTACTGCTGAATAGCACTGGACACCAAGCAAAAGCAAGTGAGTCAAAAAGAGATCTGAAGTAAGCTTCACAAGATGAGGTTAAATTATTCAAAGCTCTTTCCTACAAGACAGGTGATGTATTTCAGTCTACAGATCCCACCCGATTCTGTCCTCAGTGAACAATCAAGTGACAAACTGCCAGTCAAACTGAAAAGCATTCTCATTCATCTGGGTTTCCCCCGCCACCGCCCCACACCAAGAAATGCTTTATCAGCAGCTACAGAATCTTAATTTGGCTATTTTTAACAAGTACACCATTTTGCAATCCTGCCCACCAGAAGGATTTTCAAATCTCTCCAAATGATCCTCCCAGGTCCTGATAACTTTGCCAGCATGAATAGGAAACTTGAAGCTTGCAGAGCAAGCTGCTGCTGGCTGACACCGCAGTCGAGATTTTCTTTCATATCTGCAGTTTGCATGAGTAGGCAGCTGGGATTGTGATGAATTACTATCTCTGATTCCAGTGCTAAGTTTAAGACATTTCTTTGGCACAGCCTGTTAGAAAAGATGCTGCCAATATCAGCTACTGGTATTAGCAAACTTCTTCAGGAAAATTACCAAAGGTATTTCACAGCCTCTCTGCTTATAACAGAAGTCAGTTGAGGGACCAGAGTTTTTATTGATTGAACTGTAATTGAATTTTGCTGAATATTTATCTCAAAACACCATTTCAAATGAAAAACTGAAACATTTTGCTTTGAAAATAATGCAAATGAGTCATTTTCAGTTTTTAGTTCCACTTTTCTTGGGGCCAAATACTTTTCCCAAACTCACTGGCCACTTTGCTTGCTCGAAAACTTGCATTTTCCACTGGCTATTTTTTCTGCCTTTCTGTTCCATTTTGGTGTTCAGATTGTCATGTTTTCAGCAGCTGGCACTGCAAAGAAAGTCTTTCCAGAAATATTGCGTGTATAAATCCCATGACCAGTATCTCTCTGGAAGTTGGCACATTTTCTAACCAGTATTCAATGAACCATGTAACTCCTTTTGATTTCAGAAGCAGTCATCATACTGATATGCACGAAATGAAAATCTTCAAATCTTCACTGATATACTTGCAAAAGAGTCAACCATTTCATCATAATAGAGCATTTTTAGGCTTGCAAATAACCTAAAGAGATGGTATCTTCTGCCTGGAGTCTTCCTGCATGCCACAATGCTCTTCACCCCATACACAAGAGAAGCCACATTTATTTTGATGTCATTATTTTTATGCAATAAGTAATTTAACTCTCCTATTGTCATGCCTCTTCAATTATAGAGTCTATTCTTGACTTTGCCCAAATGTCTATAAACCCACCTATAGTTTTCCAAGTACTAAGCTTACAAGTACCACTTTAAAAATTGACATGTGCATTTACTAATTTTGTAGGCAACACTTATGAAAACTATTAAAGTCAGACAGCAGAACATACATAGGTTGTTCCAATGTCACCTTTAACACTGCTATGTGTTAACACCTGTTTCAGAGATTAAAAAACAATCCACCTAGGACAAATGCAAAGCAGATTATGAGCTACATTTCCTTTTCACTTACTAAGGCTATATATCTATTGAATTGTTTTTATTACAGTTATTATTTTTTTCATGGCTCCTCCCCCATCCTAAACCATTTACCATAGCCACTCACTTCCTCCTGTGGGACCCTCCTCTGCAGGGCAACAGTAATGCCCATAAAAGTCAAGTGAAACAAATATTTCAATATTTAAAATGCCCTATATCCACTTTATTCTCCAAATCCCCAGCCTTCTGTGAATACCACAAAGGAGTTTCAACAAATGGCTAATCAGCCCCTATAGGTTTTCTATGGCCTAGCTGCAATAGCTCATTAATGATCTAGCTTGGGGTTTTGTTTTTTATGGACTTTGAAATGTTTTGAAGCACATCAACCCATCACATAAAGATGCTGTTCAGCAGAAACTTCACTGCACCATGTTGCAAGCAGAGCTCTAAAACGGCAGCCTCTCCTTTTTAAAAGCATTAAAAATCTCCAAACAAATGGCTTTAATCTTCTAAAGATCTAGAAAGACTGTAGCAAGAAAACTTTGTTTTTATAGTTCAGTATTTCTCTGAGATGAGTTCCAAGTGTTAGCAGAGATAATTATCAGAGAGATTATGCAGATCTTATTTTCAAAAGGTTTTGTTTGCTCTCGTTACATAATTGCTTGGTGTTTGTTCGGAGCTCAGAAAATAGAAAGCATCAGAGAAATACCGAGAATTATTTATTTAACAGAAGAATAATTCTCACAAATGATATTAGCATTTTCAGCATTCTACTATATTTTGAAGATTTCTGTTAACCTGGAGAGCTGCTCAGTGATCTAACCTTGGCAGCACATGAAATGAGAAATGTGCCTTACCACTATTGTTTATAGATTATTTCAGCAGAGCTGTGAAACAGCAAGAAGCCGAGAAAAGGTGCAATATAGTGTCTTATTATTTCCTTCACTTCTAGCTTTGCCAGAGACAAAGGTCACCACATTCAGGAGATAAAACCAGAACTTCTAAGTCAGACCAGTGGCATAAAGTACACAATCACTTTATGGAATCACTGAACGTTTCAAGAATTAGCTAAAACCACTACCAACATTTTCAAGCCTGTGCAAGTTTATAAACAAAACTCCCTGAGACTATCTGAATTTGGATTTACATTGTAACTTTTAACCACATGGCAACCTTTAACCAAATTGCAGCCAAGACTTTTTTCAAACACAAAGCCATTGTGAAAGTATAAACAAGACGACCTGAACTCAACACAAACTTGTCCCACACTTCCAAATGCCTTAAACTTACATATGAAGAACACTTAGTCTCACAGACAACTGAAAAGCTACAACAACTACACTATTTCCTTTCCTGCTTTCGAGAATTTCAAGTTAATTTCATAATTATTTACAGGTACTTCATTTTTTTTTAGGATGTCAAGAAAACTTACAGCAAGTGTGTTATGCAACCATCACAGTAGCTGTACAACTACTTTTTGCTTAAACACAGTCAAATCAAATTCTACTTACAGCCAACCATCATCATGGCCACCGAAAAAATCTTCTCTCCATCAGTGGTTGGTGCTATGTTTCCAAATCCTATCGTTGTAAGGCTTGTCATGGTAAAGTAGAGAGAGGATATGTACAAGGAGTCTTTGCTGGGTCCTCCTTCCCACTGCCCTGAGCCAGTGGTGTTGTATCGATATGGTGTCCCAATGCTCAGTGCCAGCTGGTAGAGCCAGCTATCTGTTTTGATTGTGTTAGTGAGTTCATCTATAACTTCGTAGTCCCCGATGCTGTACCATATGCAGGCTAGCCAGTGGGCCACCAGGCCAAACACACACACCAACAGTACCAGTACAGCAGCACCATATTCCAGATAGTGGTCCAACTTCCTGGCAACTCGACCAAGCCGTAGAAGACGCACCACTTTTAAGGAACTGAAGAGGCTACTGATCCCCTAGAAAAGAATAAAAAACATTATTTCATTTGAAATATCTTGCTGGTTAACACAGAAGGCTGTACAGTCACTCCTGCATCTGCTTTTAAACTTTCTATGTTTTTTTTTCATGTCAGATGAGAGAATACAAGATCAAATCCTTCTCCCCCTCCAGTACTTTTGTCCTCATCAGGGTAAATCGAGTTTCAAACTCATTAGAAGGATCAATTACTTCATTCAAGCTCCACCTTTCCAAGTAACAGAAGAGGTCTGTGGAATCCAAAGTGAGAAATGTCATGTTTAATAAACATGGAGTGATTTAATAAAAATTGAGTGATTTTATACTTTTCCAGTTTGAAGTAAACAAGAGACTCCACCTTGACCTTACCAAGGTCAGAAGTGGTGGAAAAGCATTCATTGGTTCAAGTACACCATCCAAGTGGGGTCTTTTAAAAGCTTCTCAGGGAACAACATTCCATTAAATTCAAGCAGAAGGTTGATATTCTGGCCCAAAGTGGGGGGGTCCACCTACTTCAATAACCCTCAGCATCAACACATGCTCAAGAGAAAGGTCAGAAAGTAACTGTACCAGATAAATACAGAGAAATCTGCCTATAGCTCCTCTTATCCACCAGAGAGTAGCTGGGTAACTTCCTCTACTCCAACAGTCTCCACCTCGTATTATCCTTCACAGCAGTTAATATAACTCTGGATATTTTATTGTGTAAGTCTAACTGACTGAACATGGAGCTAACAACTGTGGGCACATCACCTTTCTGAGTGAGGGCAGTACAGACCACAAGGCACTGGCAGGAAAACCACACGCCTTTCATTGTGGAGTTAAATTTCCATTCCTATCAACAGACATTGCAGATATTTTCCTAAAGCAAGTATTTGTGCAGTGGTTTATTTCACAGAAGATAAATGAAGTACAAATCAATGGAAGTACAAATATTTAGGGAATAGAATTACAGGGACCATCAAAAAGTTAATAGAAACATCTGAGGGGGAACAAGAAATGCGTATGTCCTCTGCAATGCACAAGCGGCTTGCTATGTATTTTAAGAGATTTTTTAGATGCAGAAAGAGAAGAAAAATATGTTCCTGATCTATTGCAATCCCATGATATACCTAACTTGTGCATTAAATTAATTAGTGGCTCAAAATAGAAGGTTTGTAAAGCAAGGTTTCTAATATAAAACATTCAGAAGCTGAAGACATTTAATTTAAAGTAGAAATTAAGACATAGAAAGCAATGAGGCAAACATTCCTAGTTACTGTGCCAAGATTAAATTGCCCTTTTCTATGCATCATTATCAAATCAGTCTAGTCAAAACACTGGCTAATTATATTATCAAACAGTAAAATACTGGAGTTTCTGGAGTTTTCCATACCAGAAAAACATTAATCTCTTCTGCACCTCTGTTTCTTTTTGCAACTGATGTTTGAAGGGTAACATACATCTGCTATTTCTAGATGTAATCTGTTCAACAAAGTTCTTGTATGCTTTACAAATCCTTTTGGAATTTATTTCGGGTCCCCAAATCCTTAATAAATTGAAGTTCTCTATTTGCATTCAGGCTCTCATGATGACTAATACCATGGAGGGAAGTGGAATTTTCCCATTTTGATTTCCATATTTTGCATTTTCACAAGACACAGATCTAGTTTAGCATTCTTATTTCCTTCTAAACATCTATCTACTTATTTTCTTTGGGACATATGTCTGTGAGGCACTTTGAACAGACAAGTTCTCCAATAAACTGAGAAGTCCCTCATGATGTGCATTATTCAATGGATTGGGTCCTGTTGTGTTGCTCAAGGAGATGGACATTATTTCCATTTCCCTGTTCACTACCAAGACTAAGGCAAGGGAAGGAGTTAGAAACCTAGGATCTAAATTTGGGACTCTCCTTTTTGCACACAATAGTGGCAAAGATTACAGTGCACTTTCTACTGCAGAAACCCCAAGTCAGCCCCTGTTCAGGAGAGTTTACAGACTGACCCTCCATCCTCCATCCACATTCCATCTTCTCTCTCCAAGTCAGATGAACAGTTTAGCAGTTGTATAACTAGTATAAAAACACAGCATCTATTTCAAAGTCTGGAAGAAAGTTTGTGCTGTGATTATTGGTTTTTCTATTTGCAAACAATCACATCTCTTATGTGTAAAACAAAGATAAAAGTTTCATTTTAGCTGACATTGAAATATATTCCCTCCAAAGAGCAATTTCTTTAAGTAATGCCAGTTCAGTCTGCCCCGCTACTTTAAGGCCAAAAAAAAAATTAGAGATATATTTATTGAGCAATCCCATTTTATGTCTAATCTTTCAAAATACAAAGACAAAATTGGAGGCTTTAAAAGCCTATTCCATAAAACACTACCTAGGAACCCACAACCTAGCACATTGTAAATAAACATGCAATGCATTGCACTGTTTAAGTACCGGGCTGGGTTAAACTGATACCTTTAGATTTTAAAAAATCACTTGATGACAAATGTACAATTATTAATATACAATTAACAATCTCTTTGGTAGAAATTATGTCAATAACTAACTGCCTTGTGTTATGCGGGCTATTATAAAATTCAGTGTTCTAAACTGGTGGCTGCATTTAGTTTCTATTTTTTTATTTATGATCCATCACAAATATTTTGGAAACCCTTCTACTAGTGCATCTGCTCTAACTGAAGTAACCTCAGCACTTAAGGAACAGAGAGGTGTTTACAAACTTTGAATGGAGCATGGAATGCCATTTGCATTGCAAATATCATAGCATCATGTAAATAACACATGATTTTTGACATGAAAGATCCAACCTTCTGGGAGGATCATTTGTCACTCTACTGCCATATTTAGTCAATTGAGCCAATTGTCTGTGATTTCTGTAGGTTTGTTTTCTGCCTGAGAATACCTCATTATGAAACATTTATCCTGCCCCTTTAGGTTTTGACTAAAGTATTTGATCATGGCTTAATCAGATGAGGACACTCAGTTTGGTCATCTTTAATCACCACAGCTGCAGAAAACATTTAACTGAAAAACCACCTATTTCAGAATTGCATTTTGGGTGCTAAGTTTGGGGCCAAATTCCTGATAGAATTCGACTTAAATATGAGTTGCAGGAAATTTTCCCAGTGGTTTCTAAGGCCATTGGATCAGGAAAGGACCCAAGCCATAGCTCTGAGCCACTCCTTTTTGTACTGCTACTACTATTGAGCAGACAGCTGAAGCCATCTCAAAGGACGCAGACAATGCCAAATGTATCTAGGAAAACATTTCTGAGGAACGGATGTTCAGCTTGGGATTTAAATTAGTTGTTCATGATTAAACAAAGCCCAAGTTTATTGGGTGCCTTGCAAAGTTTGTGTTCTCAGATTCTCTTGATATACTAAGAAAGGAAATTCAGATTGATAGTGGAGGCATAAGTGATGACAGCACTCAGTCTGAAATGTAAAGGGAACACTCCTTCCTATTAAAATTACCTGCATCTTGCCATTTCAGATCCTAGATGTTACCACATTGTCAGACTTCAGTCTTACAGGGTTGAAAGAAACGTCTAAGCTGTGTGAGCAGCTGCCTAAACTTTTCTGACCACAAGGCTGAGAACGTTTCCTGCAATTGCAATACACCCCATGGGAACAGACCTCTGCTCCTCCAGCAAGAACAGGGAGCTAAGTTCTCTTGTGCCTAATGAATCCCTGATAAGCCAGTCAAAAGGAAGGATGAAGCTGTCAAAGTCACGTTTTACACAGGTCGAGAACCAAACATGCAAGAGGATTAAATGGAACACTGACACCAAAGGAAAATGAAGGTTAACAAGTGCAGGAAATCATTCAAGTCAGTATGAGTTCCAGAAATGTCCTCCTGAGCCAGGAGAAAGAGAATGGAGTCTGCTCTCCACTAAAGGAGAAACAGAATAGCGAGGCTGCATATTTGTATAAGACATTAAAGATTTAATCAGCTGGTTACTTGCTAATCTAATAAGTCTTTTCTACAGTAGGAAATTACTGCATAAATGTTTTAAAAAGTAACACAAAATCAAAACCAGCCACTAGTTCTTAATATCTAAATATACTAAAATTTGCTTAGACCTCAAAATTAAATCCCAGTATGCAGAATGGTAAATTCCTGCATAATTATTTTTTTTTCTATTAGGGAACAATGTGTTTTTACCTCCAGGCACTTTTTCAATTAGATTTCACTCCATGATTTTTTATTTATTTCTTGTTAGCTGTGGGCACATATGTAATAGCAACAAAAAAATAAAACATGCATTTTGAATGTGTTCTAAAACTGAAATCCTCCCGGCTCTGAAAATGGGGATTGGTACTGCATCATTTAGCAGAAAGAACTGTCTCGGAGAAGGTCACAGGAAAAAAAATAGTAGAGCTTTTCACTATGTTTTGATGATCAGCACATTGTGGTTTTGAAGAATTTATGGAGTGGCCAAGAACCAGGGCTGGGAACCTTTCTATGAAATGCTGTAGGGCATTTTGCCACTGCAGTGAAAGGTGTGACTGCAGCATATGCAGAACTTCTTCAAATAAATTTAAGCTAGTGTGCTTAGAGTTGCTAGATGTAAGCAATTCCAGCACCCTGCATTCAGCAAAAGTAGCCACTGGAGCGATCAAATCCTCTGAGGAGTTTGCAGCTCAGGCTGAGCTCTATCTCGGTGCAAGAGCGAAAGGTTTTCCCTCAAGCAGAACTCGAGCCCAGCTGCACAAGCCACAGCCACACCATGGCTGAGCTCTCACCACCCTCCCGGGGCAGGATCCATCTCACAGAAGGCTGCAGCCTTACGGCCAAGCGTCCCGGCTCTGTGACCTGCCCAGCTTTCTCCTCTGGTGAGAATGAGAGAAGCGTGTCAGAAGAGTGATTCACCCAATCCATCTCAGGAAGCCAGGGATGGGATGAATCACCTCCTGAAGCTGTCTCTCTCCCCCCTCCCACTGAATACAAAGAAGCTGAAGCCTATCACTTACACAGCTTACGTGAGGAGAAATTAAACCCATCCTTAGAAATCTGGAGAGCCCGGATCTGGGTAGCATCCAAGCCTGTATTATGTTATTACAGAGATAGATATTACAGAGCACTGCCTCACAATGTGAGACTTATCTTTCTCAATATGAGCTTGGAGAATAAATGCTATTAATAACAGTAGGCTTAGATTTTCTGCAGATGCAATAGCATGCTTATTACTTCATTGAATAGCCAATTACTCCATAGAAATAGTTGCTACACTACATTTGGTTCTGATAGGATTTTGCAGAAGTCCCCACTGGCTTAAACATGGAATTGAATCAGTTCATTTAAAAAAATGAGCAATCACAAAGTAAACTGGACTGGGATTCTTGATTTCAAAAGGGCAAGAGGTGGTAAATTATAAATGATAGTATACTGAACAACAGAAAATTTAAGTGAAGGCAGCTGGACTATGAGAGATAGGAGACTCAGACATGGCAGCAGAGGACACCTGTAATGTCCTTTTCTCAAAAAGTATAAAATATTCAGAGATTGTACTTCAAAGAAGAGGTAAAAATTGTAAATCTGGGTGTAAGTTATGTGTAAAAAATCACTCAAAGGAAGAAAACATAAGCAGAGAACTGACGTATAATAGAAAATGGATCAACAGAAACCTACAGCTTAGATGGTAAAAGAATAGGGCAAAAGTGAAAATAGCCAAATGTCATCTTTAACTTTTCCATGTAAAGAACATTAAATCAAATACACAAAGATTCTTCACATTCATTAAAAAAAAAAAAAAGAAAAAAAAAGAAAAAAGAAAGAAAGAAACAAAAAGCAAACAACATAAGTGATCAAGACACACTGAAGTAAAAATAATCCAGGCTTGGGATAGGAATTAAATTAATTCTTAGTTTTCAAAGATGACATTGATGTTTTCCAGAAAAGCTAATGCATCAAGGAGGAAATAAACAGATACATTACCTGAACAAATGTTAAGGGAAAGAGCAATTAGAATCATTGAAATAAATCAAAATGCAATCAGTGCAGAAATAGGTTTACCAAGTTTAAGTTAGCTGGAATGCAGCCAGCCTTTCCTAATACCTTTCTCTGATAACACACCCCATTTTCTATATCAAATATATGCACTGCTGCAGTAATACATGGGGGGAAGCAGTGAGAAACCAAGGGGCCAACAAAGAGAAAACAGGGACCACGAGTGGGGTTGTAAGCTGACTGAAGAACTTGAAAAAAAGGATCACAAAATTGAAACTATTAAAAGGAAGTCTAACAAGGGTTAAGTGGAAACTCTCAGTCATTTTGTTGGTTTCTTAGTGAACTAAGCAGAAATATTATACAGTCACAAAATGTGCTGCTGGCATACCTTCCAAACACACTGTCAGTGCAACCAGTAAACAGGTGGGAATAAAGCAAAACGTGGTAGAATTTTACAATACAGAGTCTCAAGGCACCCATTACAAGGCAATTTAACAACTAAAAAGATCTTTAGCTGATAATTACTGAGGAAATGAAATATTTGGGTATATGGGTTAATCCCACAGTGACTCAGAGCAATCAGTGGGTTGCACTCACAGAAGAGGTTAATCCAGTTCCAGGATGGATCAGCTGAGTGTTTCCACCATCAAGAGGAAAAGTCAAACCCCAATTACAAAGCAAAGATGAATTGTCTGCCTGGAGTGATATGTACAGCTCTGCCCTAAAGAGATGTATTCAAAACTTAACTCCGTGCAGAGAAAGGCAGCTGGAATGGCCAAGAAAATTTTCATTAAATTTCACAAATGAGCTTTCTAGACAAGATCAGTTTGCTTAGATTAAGGGAAGTAAAATAGGAGTGTTTGTGCAGGGGGAGTGGGGAATGATTGTTCTTTCTAAGCACATTATGGAGATAAAACATAAGGGAAAGAAAAGAAATGTTTAAGCAAGAAGGTTGGCACAGGGACAAATGCACAGACTGCAAATTAAGACAGATTTGTAGACATCAAGAGTTAAGGCA
>JANHGL010008601.1:55564-98188 GCA_024611195.1 Ceyx melanurus
TACACCCCTAATTTTGCCTCATATCATCTTAATTTCCCCCAGTCATAATCCTTTTCATCATAGCCTTCTACCCAACAGCAAAATGACTCTGATTTGAAGTCCTGTTTGCCTTGGGTGGGAATTCCACAAGACTCCAGGCTTGGTTTAATGTTGCCTATGACAGAAATGACACTGTTCCTTCTCTGGAGAAGACTGACTGTATTTGAAGAACTCTAACCCTTAGTAAGAAAACTCAAATCTCCTTTTTTTCAAACTACTTTTTTTGATCCTTTGATTCATCACCTTAATTCTGACATTATAAACCAGTGCATAAGGCATCTTACACAGTGACTCATCAGCCTCTGTGGGAGAACTTTCAAGCAATAGTAGTCCACATCTACAACAGAGAGACACAAACCTAAACTTCCTCAGCTGCATCCTTTTTGTGAGAGACCTGCCCATAGGGAGGAAGAGAAACTGCCTGCAATGGTGTGTGTCCCTACTCACCTAGTCCCTTAACAACTAACAAAAGGGCATTTGATGCTTTATGTGGAAAAGGGAGGGATGGAGGTGGGGGATACAAAGGAAATTTTGTAAGTTGTCTTTCACTTAGCTGGCTTCAGGGCTATTTGCTCTGATTTGGGTCCACACTTCGCCACTATCCCAAGAACTCAAAGACCATCAGGACCTGCTCCCAGGGTCTTCACTACTAAGCTCTGATTTTCTGTTAACTTCTTCTGAAATGCCACAATCACCAATTTTAATGCTAAAGACAAATGCCCTTATTCAACACTCAGAGTCAAGACCAAGAGCTAAAACCTCCCAGAATCAAGAGCTAAAAGAACACTTCAGTCTCCTTCTTGCTTTAAGGAGGAAAAACTCACCTTCTAATGAGAAATCTTTTAATTAACCAGAACACTTCTTCCAAATTAAGCTTATTGATTTACTTATTCTACACCTATGAATAGTGTCTGAGCACAATGCTGCCAGTGGGTCAAAAAGTTAAATCTCATAAAATAAGTACCATTTAAAAATAAATGTTAAAAGCTAAATGAAGATAAACAGCATTAATAACTACAACTACCCAGAATACACCGACCAGTGAAAAAGACTTAAATGTCAAAAATCAAGATATATCATTAAATAAATAAATAACTCCTCAGAGAAAAGGGAAAGTGCAAACCCAGCAAGGAAAGACTGGTTGTTCACACAACTGCTTTCAAAAACAATTCTTTTCAAGCACTGGAGAAAACTGGAGTTGGAGGGGTTTGAAATCAGGTACATGAGCAGTTACACTTCTATGTCTGCTGGAGGCTCCAGGGCCTTAATACATAATTTCATGGAACTAAATGTTACTATTTGTTGTCTTATTAAAAAAGGAGGTGATAATTCAATTTTCTGGAGGTAAAGCATCACTGGATGCCTTGTTATTTTTATTACACTTTGGTTAAAGTTTTTCACTTTGTGTGCCTCAATTATAATGAGCTAAGCCAATGATTCTCTTCACTGCCACAAATATTACAGATGGTTTATTTCCCATCTAGATGTTACAGAAAGAGGTTAAGCTAATTGTATAAATATGTAATGCTTCAGCACATAAATGTTCTCATTGTTTTACATATAAAGCACAAAAATCTGGAGATAATGCTTTATTTTTAGAAAAAACAGGTTCCTCTTCGTCTGAAATTAGTTATCTTAAAAAGCTGTATTATATTTACAACCTTGATAATACCACCTCTTTACACAACCTGACTGTGCAACCTGCTTCCAGACGGGCAGCCCTCATATGATCTTGAATTTAAGCTGCAAGTATTATCACTTCTGTCATATTTGCTATAAATAAAATGGAACAATGTCAAAAGATGGTACTCAGCACAGAGATGGGGATAGAATTTTAAAGGAGCTCTACAAAATCTGCACCAAAGTCTATATTAAAAAAAATCAGAATGTAGATTTTTCTGTAGTGAAGATACATAACTGCAGAATTTGAGAATTTAAAAACACACAAGAAAAAAAAAAAAAAAAAAAGCATTCCACACTGTTTTAAGAAAAAAATGATAAAATGTTAAAAAATGAACAGAGGCTTTTTCATCTGTTTATGACCCTAAGATAAAAGGCCCTAGAGAAAAATTAAACAAGTCCTAATGACATTATAGTTGCATTTTAATAATGAATTTTCTCTACACTGACTTAATGCATGCATTATTTGTCATAGTTATTGCTTGTTTTCTCTATTATCTTAGGCTGCAAGCTCGATTTTGTAAATGTTAATACGTTTAGCAGTTAAAAAGCTTTAATTCATTGTCTGTTTAAGATATTTATTCTTTCACTCCTCAAAGAGTTTCTAAAATTCCAGCAGTAGCTCAAGAACTGCTCAGAAAAATGGAGATAAATACCCCTCTCAATCAGATGTTTAAAAAGTCATCACAAAAAAAACCTCAACACAACAAGCTCAAAAATTACATCATGTTTCAAAAAGTAATCTTAGAGTAGGATTCTTTTAATGGTTATTTAGAGGCATTCTCTACTTTCATCTAAATCAGTGACATGTTTGCCACCAGTTTCAGCCAGAGCACATACTGAATTATGATTACTTATGTCAAGCTACATTAGTCTGTACCCTCCAATGGGTTCAAAAGCCATCACCAAGCATGAGCAGAAAAGGAAGGCTGTGGCAATGGGACATCCCAGCTGGTCCAGCCCTTTTTTAAGATGTGCAACAGTGCTTTTGGATGATAAGCAAGTGATTCAAAACCCACATCCATTAATGTACATATCCACACATGGTACTGAAATCATGAGACACCTCTTCTAGAACAAGGAAATGTCACATAGGTAAAGCCCAGCAGTTTAAAGCTCTCCCTGCATGACTGCAGAGCTTCAGTTGCCTCTTATTGCTGCCATAGGCTGGGAACACGCTCCCAAATTAATTTCTAATTGAAACAATCATTCTGAGGCCAACTACAATCACTTACCTCATCGACATTCTCAAAGGCATTGATGATGTCATATGGTAAACAGGACAGAAGGTCTATCACAAACCATGTTTTCAGGTAGTTCATCCTTATGAGTTTGGGATCAGATATAACCTCTCCACCAGGACCAACAAAGGTTGTATGAAAGTTCAAAACAATGTCAACCAGAAAAATAACGTCCACGACACTGTCCAGCACGAGCCAGGCTATGTTGTTCTGTTTTGTCTTGAAAGAGACGTTATATGGAACCATAATTGCTGTGTAGAAGGTTAGAATTAAGATGACCCAGTCCCAAGTGGTCTTAAAAGCACAATAGTGTAGTATAATGTGTGGTGGAGTCTTTGGAGCTTCTTGTTTGTACTGAGGAAGAATATCGGATCCTAGCTGGAGAACCTGTAAAAGACAGAAAAGCAAATGTTACTGTTTTCAATCAATATGATGCAATAAAGGGTCTTAGGGATTTCTGTAAGGAGCAGCACAAAGAGAGGACTGTGTTCATTGGCCATTGCAAGTCAACCTGCAGGTTCTAAATGATCCCATTCATTAAGAATGTGTAGAGAGACAGGTATCTCTTGATGAATGGCAGCAGCACAGCAGCTAAGGATACACTTGCAAAAAGGGAGGTCTTTGCAGATGGGCTGAGGGGAAACCATGCCAATAGCAAGGGCAGAGAGGCTCCATAAACAAGGTGCAAGCACTGCCACACCAGCTTATCCTCTGCAGTTCTGTACTTGAATATTAACTCATATTTGGAAGTGTTACAAGACTAATCCTTCATCCCTGACCTCTTTTTTAAACTACAGTTGAGCCAGAACAATACCCTATCAAAAGGAAATGAGGCTTCAGCCTTGCTGGCTGACCTCCTTCTGAAGAGAAGCATTGTGTGCACCATTTCTGCCCTAACACCCCGGCAATATCATGTTTCCTTCTCACTTTCTTCAAAAAGTTATTGCTCTTACAAGTTCAATTTCACTCGTGGGTCCTCTTTTATTTCTTGTAATTACTTTTCTTTTTTAGCATATGACTCTAATCTCCTGCATGCACATCTTTGTAGAATGTGGTACAAAGGAACCAAGCCAAATTCACTTAAGACATTTCTCCCACCTAATCTAATTACCTCTTATCACAGTCCAAGACAAGAAACAAAAGCAGAGAGGAACGTACAACATGGCAATAGATTGAGCTGACAACTGAAAGGTTCATCTGTATTTTGGAACTAATAACACCTTCTACATTTGGGGATCTCAAGTCTGTATGGGATAAAACAAATAATTCCAGCAACTTTAAAACTAATTTCAGCTCTACACCTGTCTCATATTGGAGCTCATGCACCATATTTGCAGGCACAGATGGATTGCAAATAGCAGTCCATATGTGTAAAAACAATCAGAGGATGCTTCCTCAATGAAAAGGAGTAAATGGCTCTGAATAAAAAGCACAAGAACTAAGAATATGAACTCAAGAACCACAGATATGGGTTCTCCATTAAGTCTTTGCAGCCTTATTTTTAAGATTGTAGAATCACAGAATCATAGAATGGCTTGAATTGGAAGGACCTTAAAGATCATCTAATTCTAATGCCCCTGTCATGGGTAGGGACACCTCCCACTAGACCAGGTGACTCATCCAGACTGGTCTTAAACACCTCCAGGGATGAAGTGTCCACAACTTCTCTGGGCAACCTGTTCTAGTGTCTTATCACCATCATAGTAAAGAACTTCTTCCAAATGTACAATTTAAATCTACTCTGCTCTAGTTTAAAACCGCTGCCCCTTGTCTTCTCACCAAATGCCCTTATAAGAAGTCCCTCTCCAGCTTTCCCGTAGGCTCCTTCAGGTACTGGAAGGCCACTATAAGGTCTCCCTGGAGCTTTCTCTTCTCCAGGCTGAACAGACCCATCCCTCAGCTTGTCCTCAGAAGATGTGTCCCAGACCTCTGAATGAGAAGGCTGTTACTGAGATCAGACCAGGTCTGGTTCTACAGAAAATCTGTTCTTCAGAAATCTCCAAGGGACAACAGCAGCCTCTCTCACTCTGTGTTAGAGGATGTGGCCTCCCAACAAGTCTAATCTGGACCAATGTCAGGTTTTAACCAAATGAGATGCAAAACTGCTTCTGCTTACACATTTCCACCCTGCCTAAAGTCAGATTTAGCAATCATGACCTGTAAGGAATCATGTAACCTAATATGATGAAAAAACTAACTTCTCATTGCATTAATTAGCCATTTGATTTCTACGGGGTCAGCGGAACTCCACAAATTCATTCTGCAGCCAGAAAATCACTAGACCCGTTCATTACACCAGCAGCAGAGTGCAGCAGAGACCTCCAGGAGTCTGCTCCCTTTGCCAATACCTTCGTATCACACCAGCTTCAGTGTAACACAAAACCATTTGTTGAGCTGCAGCTAAACACTAATGCTGCACCAAGTGAGTCCCACAGGCACTAAGAGACTCTCACAGATTTCAAACCTCTGGTGAGACCTCTAGAAATATTAACTTCCAGGTGTCTCTTCCCCAGTGATCAGGACCAGACACACTAGCAGCACTCCTATAACCAGCCCATGGGCAATTTTCAGCTGGCCACTGCAGTACAATGAACTCACTGGTGGAGCTATGGGTCCTTCCCTGTAATAAAAGCAAAGATTGATACAGCAGCCTTTATGCAAAACAATGAAACTTCTTTCAACACCAGAATTATTATCTGCATTTAACACACCATTTTGGCTTTGAATCATTATCTCCAGTTATCTCTTTGGATTCATCTGTGGTCAACACTTGACTTTTAATGACAAATCAGCACTGAGACTTCTTTCCTTGATTTCTCCAGACCTATTTGTTCCCTGCCTTGTTCACTGGGGCAAGAGCTGGAGACAGTCTCATTATAGCTGGAATAATAAGCTACTTAGGGCTCAAGTCAAATGCAATGAACATATGCTTGATAGTTCCCTATGCCTCTGGTGGTGGAGTGCTTAGGAGCTCCCATGATACTGGAAAAGCATAATTATTATTCTTAACATAATATCATGCTGAGTTTGACATGGTGAGTGGGTGGCAAGTGGCTGTGGAGACCACTGAACTATAATGATTATTTCTTTCATGCTGCATGAATTTTTAATTTTAAACCACTAAAGAATACACAATATCTTGTTAGTCAGCTGCATTCATCACAGACTCTGTGAATTATTCTTGTGCACAACCAATGAAATCACAGAATCATGGAATCCTAGAAGATAGCTGATAGCTGTTAAGCCTGATACAGGTGGGCAGTACATTCTGCTAGGGATGAGCTGTGATAACACTCCTCCTCAGACCCTGAAGTATGGAAAATGGGGCCTGTACAGAGATGGTGTAGCTCCTCACAGCCTGTATTCCTCACAGCACTTTGCCTATAAAGCCCTCTTCAGTTCTAAATTACTTGTAAGAGTGGAGAATCCACACTGTCCAAGAATCCTATTCCTGAGTACAACCTTCTCCCTTACGTGAGCTTTTCCTACTGCCTGTTCTGTATCTTCATTGCTGGGACTAAATGCTGTTACTTTATTTCTAGTTACAGTGGTCCGGGTGAACATTCTCCTTCCTCCTTCTATGCAACTGCTTTAGACATATTCAAGTATTGTTACTGTATCTTCTCCAGCCTTCCCTTCTCTAGACTCATGAATTAGAAAAGCAAGATGTGAAAGTAACTGATCAGTCATACAAGCTATTGGTATGGGATAATTTAAGGGAAAACAACACACTGCCAACACCTGAAAACTGAGGGCTTCCATTCTGATTTTAATTTGAGTTTTTATTATCCAAGACCACTAAAATCAGAAAGGGAAAGAAAACAAACAAACAAAAAAAAAACAACCCACCCCACAACATGTAAAGCTTCTACCAGTTCTTAGCATTGAACCCAGGACAATATCTCTGACACAAGGTGGCTAGGGCTGTCATTTTCAGTAGCCCATATATTCTGACCATATATTTCTGACCCATATATTTTTCATTACTAATGGACATGAAGATGAAAGCAGTACCTCTGTTTCATCAGTTAACCTGAAGGCATTCACTTGTTGCACCATCTGCACTGTTAAGGAGATGTTTGCAACCTGCCAAAGAGTTCATTTCATCAGTTGTAAAGAAAAAAATGATGAGCAAAATACTGCAGGAGTGACTTGGCAAGAAAGTTGAAATTAAGATACAAATGTAGTCAGTATGGCTGTACAACCCCAGGGACCCTGACTGGGATACTTCCAAAGAGTTTTCTCAAACAATCCCATTTCCCTGGGAGAGTAAGTGACCATCCACAGGGCTCAGGACATCAAGTCTGGTTCCATGTTGCTGTGAGACAGCATGTAAAGGAGCACACTCTGCACCCCAAGTTAAGCAACAACTAGCAAACTGAGAACAGCATGCACAGAAATAGGTCCAGGCAATTCAGAGTGACCTATGCAGCCTGATTGTGACAGAGAGCATGACCCGACCCAGAACCATGGCTTGGCACAGAGCGCTGCTTTGGGATGAGCAGAGGAGAGACTGAAAAAAACCCAGTAAGACCTGGGAAATGTATTCCCCTAAAAATATTATTTACTCATGGGAATGAGGTGGGGTTTTCTTCCCCCCGCCCCCATCTCTTCCTGCCTTAGGAAGGCACTTACTTCGGCCAAGCGGGAGTGCTTGTGCACCACCTCAGCCTTGTTCATGGGCGTCAGCTGCTGCAGCACGCTCCGGCTGTTCGTCAGCGCCCGTGTCAGCCGAGCAAACTTCGTCCAGCCTGCGGGGAAGAAGGAAGCATGTCAGGAGTGCTCACACCTCACTCATCACTTGTCAATCTCCTTCACGTTCACTGCTGTTGAGTCTCAGTCTTGGATAGTTTCTCTAAATACCCGCACAGAGCGGCTTCACGCCCCGGGCTTAAAGAGCTTGCAAAGGAGAAGTAACCACTGCTTCAAGGCAACCACGAGTAAATCTGAGTCAAATCAAAATGCCCTGGCTCCTCCTTTCTTCTGCCTTTCGGAGCCATTGCATTGAAGGGATCGCATTGTTCCTTCAGCCTTCTGGGGAGTTGCTCCGCTGCTGAAATCTAATTCTAAGCCACTGAAGTTAATGCAAAGGCTTCCTAAATCTGCAAATCCTGCTGAAGAAAAATCCTTCCTAGCTACAGAAAGGCTCCTGCTGATTCAGGGCCACTGGAGCAGCCCCAAAAGTCTGATCCTTAAGTCTTTACTGTTTCATGCCTCAAGTAGTCTACAGGGACAAAACTAAAACTTAAAAAAAATTTCAAAATTCATCAGAATTCAGGGCTGCATGAACAACGCTTTAGACAAAAAAAAAAAGTCGTTAAGACTTCAAACACAGATTAAGCACTAGGTTTTAAATGTTATTACGAAATAAACAGCTGCCTTAATGGTAGCTTGAGACCCGCACACTGGGCCACCCCTGGGGAATTTGTTCTGCAGCCTCCAGAAAGGTGCAGAGTTCATTACTGACAGCAGTAATCCTGGAACGTGTCATCAAGCCATTCCTGCTGGAAAAGCATCCAAACAGGACAGCCGCCATGGATGTGTCAATGAGTGAGGCACAGCAGCAGCAGCAAAGAAAACACCAGGGGTTTAAGTAGCACAGCACCTCAGTGTGGAGCAGGAAAACTGAAAATCCAAATCTCTGGAAAGAAATACCTGCACAAGAGCACTGATGCTCAACATTCCGTCTAGCTGGGTATAACCTGGTATTTTACTACACAGGTGTGTATAAAACATCAAACCAGTTATGGACAGGGAACAGGTTCAGGAGGAGGGTTTTACTTTTATTTAACTTAAATGCCAAGTAGGTGAAATTGGGGGAAATGTCACTTCTGAGGAAGGAAACAACATTTCTATGTGAGCTAGGTTTATTTTTAAATGCTTGTTTTCTGATAGGAATCAGGAACTTTGAAAGTTAAGTGAAGCCCTGGGGCAGATAAAATGAAGAGCACAGACAAGATAATAAAGCTTCAAGAAAAAAAGATAATTTACAGTGTGACTTTGCAATTCACTATATATGTATCACATACACATAAATGTAAATCCATTATTCCTCCTTTAGTGATCAAAACAGATCTAAGTTATCACAATACATCACCAGTACAGCACAAACCATTTGTGTCTGGCTACTTATATATTACCTCAAATAAAAATGCACTGAGAAAAGGTAGATAGAAGTATTTTATTAACTTTTCAAATCTAAACCTTGTAAGTGAACTTTGGATATGGCTCATGCTTCTTGAGCTTACAGGGATACTCAATTAGCAACATGCACTTTATGAAACAATGACAAGACAGGCTGTAGTAATCAGAGTATGAACTATTAGTTTCTAGAAAAAAAAATCTTGTGCCTTTCCATAATTGTCTACAAAACTATGGCAAGGAGTCAGCTTTAAGTCAAAAGGCAGAACCGATCTTTATCTTTCTTAGACAGTGATTTCAAAGAGCAAGTGAGCACAGCAACAGCCTCGTGACAGCTCTGCCCCAACATTTTTCATCATTGCTGGAGGCCACAGTGAATCTGTCCAATTGCTTTTGGCACGCTGCAACCATGCCACAGGAACCAGAGAAAAAGAACAACTCTCCTCTGGGAAAGTGGTCAACCACTTCCAGACCTCAGGCAAGTACTAGAGAACAGTCAAGGGCTGGTAGTGACAGGAGGTGGCTTCAGGTACCCTCTAGAAATTATTACCAATGGTGCTTCAAAGGCTGAGAGATCCCGAAACAAAAACATGGTTTTAAAAAATGCCTCTTTTCTAATAAAAACAAATCTGGTAAGAAACCCCTTGCCATTGTCTTAGGTAGGATAAACATCTGTTCTGCATTAACCACAAATACAGAAAGCCTGGGGAAGTTGTGGCAGATGTACCACAAGGAGCTGGAGGAGTAAGGCACACTCCATACAGCATTTTGTTGGGGAAATAAAAAGAAAGGAAGAACTACAACTTTTTCCAAATACTCCCTTTCCACCTTGGTGAGATCATCAATGTCATGTAAAAGAAAGAAGCCACACATTTTAGCATTCAGGGTTTACCAATCTGCTCATCTGCTCTGACCTCTTCTTTTCATGGAGCAACTCATTTCATCATGTCCTTTCTTCACCAAGACCAAAGCTTTGCTCTGTGCTAGAGCAGACCTTTTGTAAAAACCCTTCCAGCCTCATTTAGAGACTTCACATTTCTTCCAGCCCTGTGAAACCTGTGACTCTGGACACTGGAAGTACAGAATACACTAAAACGACTTTTTTTTCTGCTTCAGCACAAAGTCCAGCATTATTCAACCTTCTCTGATCTATCCATCTGCAATTGTGTGAAAAAGTACCAAGTTCTTTTGTTTCCTATTTGCAACCCAAGAGAATTAAAAACATGGCAACAGCAAGATGCTGGGGTATGAGTGGGAAGGTGAAAATGTATACAGGCTGCCTCGTGTCTGAAATAATCTGTACAGGGTACATTTCTCTGTTTGTTGACCTTGTTGTAGACCAGATAAGTTCAGAATTATATTTAAATCCAATGTGTATGTTTAAACAGACCAAGCAAAATTTGCATAGCTGCCTACTGCTGTCAGTGTTTCTTCAGATTATTCTCTCCTTTCTTTTCCTCTACAGACAGAGACTTGAAAAGAATGCTGATTTTATCCCATGGATTAGTGACCGCCTGTTCTCACAGATATTTTCAATCTGGAAGGAGTAAAGGAGTGGCACAAATAGCAGGTGCAAGAGGGGAAAAAAACCAAACAACCCTACTCATGAGAAAAAGCAACACTTGTGATGCTCTCTTCAGCTCAGCTGGATTGCATCTTTCTTCCACAGCACCACTTGAAAAATAATACCCTGAACTCAAATGTTTGGGAACAAAGGCAGTATCATCACATCACACCAGATCAGGCCAGAAGCTGCTTCTCCTTACAAGATAAGCTGGACATTTCAAAGGGAGATTTTAACTACCTCAGATAGAAAATTCTGGAACAACATAGAGATTAAATAATTGCTTCCCCTGGTTCTTTTTAATGCTTTCTGATTCACAGAAAAAAAACCCAACAGAATAATTTGTACCCCTGCTTTAAAGAAAACCTCTCACAATCTGCATTCATTCTTATGATCCAAAGCAAGGGTTTCTTCTTAAAGAGGAGCCTAGCAAGTATATTTTCTGATTCCTTCCCATTACTCAAGTTAAATTTCCTGCATTGTCAATAAATTGAAGGTGCAGGTTTAACAACTCCATAGAGAGCCGAGCATGCAGATAGACATGAATTAAACTAGTGTCTGCCCTAGCCCAGCTGTAATGCTGTCCTTCCAAGCGTGCAGCTTTCCTCTGTTGCTCACAATTAAATATTTTACATCCACAAAATATTCTCCATGTCTCTTGCTCTAATTAGGACTGCCAATTTGACAGCCCTCTGACCACGGGGCTAAGTGAGGCGGGGATGATTTGGTGGCGTGCATCGCACAAAGACTAGGCAAAGAGAAAAAACAGCAACAAGAAAATAATTAAAAAAAACCACTAAAAAAACACAAAAAAACCCAACTAATTGGTATTTCCTTCCAACTTTAGATACTATCACACAAGTTGCTGTTGTTTGTGTTGTGCCAGGATGCCTGAGGGACTGCAGAAGCATGGAAAGGAGGCAGGCAATAGTTAAATGAAGAAAAGAGATTTTCCAAACTCCTACTCTGAGGGGTAAAAGCTTTTTATATGGGTCTAAGATGCTCACTCAATTCTAGATTCATACTCCACTACAGAAATTCTGTGGTGTCTAAGGAGAAATGGTATTTCCATCTTAGATCTTTAATCTATCATCCCTCCATTGTCAGAAAGTCCAGACTACTTTACCCAAACCCTCTTAGTCCTTATAGCAGTGCCTTTCAGTCAGCCACTCCTGCAACAAGAGTAGTATTATGCCCACACATATTTCTTCCTGAGATCCTGAATCAATCATTGTGTTTTATACTGGACAGATGGGATGGGAACAGCTCAGCAGCAGCTGCTCTCCTAACAGCTCCACTCCACTGCTGCACTCATTGCTTACTCTGTGCTCAGGGATTTTCTGTGAACCACAATCTTGCACTGCCATAAGGACCTCTCTCCCTACACTTCTGGTCACCAATCACCTTCCCATTAATACACTCCGCAGAGGAATCCAGTAAACAAACTCTCTCACCCACCTTCAACACTTATTTCTCTTCTCTGATACAAGGAGAAATGTCATCCGGGTCAAGGACACTGTTGCAATGGATGGCAAAGCATAAAACGGACTAGGGTAAAAATTGCCCAAAGAAAGTGCAGCAAGGAAGGCTTTCCTGAGCAGAAATGATGCTGGAAACGATGGGACAGAAACACTGTTTCCTAATAGCTATCTGTAGACAAAATCTTTACATCCCTCCAATTCCTGCTGAGGTCACAGAACAGGCAGAGAACTGGTTAGGCTCTACACAAAACTGTGAGCATCCTGATGATACTCCCACATGCACCAAGGAGCAAATCCTGGTGCCCATCACAGACACTCCAGCCAAGGGGCTGCATCAGATCCAAGCACTTGCCTCCACCATGGAAAAGTCCCTGCCCAGGCACAAGCTACTGAGCAGAAAAACCTTTGTCTCTTTTGCTCCACCAGTGCTTAAGCCACCTTCCCTGTACAAATCTCAGCAGTCTGTAAGATTACCCATTGCCTTCAAAAA
Source organism: Ceyx melanurus (assembly GCA_024611195.1). Classification (NCBI taxonomy): domain Eukaryota; kingdom Metazoa; phylum Chordata; class Aves; order Coraciiformes; family Alcedinidae; genus Ceyx; species Ceyx melanurus. The sequence continues at coordinate 68,201 of JANHGL010008601.1, forward strand.
TAATAGAAAATATTTGCAAATATAAGTGTCTGCAAGTGAGAAATCCCTTCAAATTCTGCCCATAATTTAATTAGGAGTCTCCCTAAATATATTTGGGTACAGGTCCAAATGTGGATTTAGCCACCTAGCTAAAAACCTCACTAAAAAAAAAAATAAAATCTATTCTGATTAGTATTTAGTAAAATATCAGTATTCTGATATTTTAAAGCTTAATTCATACATCAGTTTATAAAGAGTTTAAAAATCTCAAGGCAAAATGTTAATGTTTCTTATAGTGCATTTGCTCTGTAAAATCTACACATGACTAGCTCCCCCCCATAAAACATTAGTGTAGCTCTACTGGGCTGCAATTAACCTTTTTGTCAAGGTTTGTCTGGTCTTAAAAGGATCAGAAATAATGATGGCTTTTAAATCAGTGTAACAGGGAACTATCTGATACTTTAAACTGCCATGAAAACACTTGGGTTACAAATGGTAAACTGTGTTAAAAACAACCATAAAGGTTAATTACAGCCCTGCTCATGTTGATTCCTGCCTGCAGATGTGTAAGTAACACCTCCAGAGCATGGGAAGACTGTTCTCTCACTGAAGAGCACAAAACAGTTAACATACAGAATGCTTAAATAATATATACTCTGTGTATGTCTTACCCATCAAAGCAAAGTGCTGGCATCACTCAGAAATAGGCAGTTTGGAAGTCAATTGATAACATAGATCATCCTTTTGCATCAATAGTTAGCATCTACAAATCTCAACTATTTCTAAATGTTCAGACAGTAAGATCCTTGCAGTGGCTGGTTGCTTGCTCTATGGAAGGTAAAGTATGGCTGAAAGAGCTCATTGTCTCTATGAAAAACTTAATCATGCTGGTTTTTGAGAGAGAGGGATAAATGGGATTTCTGAATAAACAGAGTAATAGTCAAATACAGTTCAATCACTCCCATGATGCAGTAAAGCTATTTATGGGGTGAAGAACCACAGAATCTATTCAAATGTAACTCCAAATATTCATTTGGAATTGTGTGCATTCCACTGCCTGATAACACAACACACTCTTGGCATTATTTTCACACGTGATCTTTAATCTTGCTTAGTGTTGTGTTCCCAGTTACCATCCATGCACTGAGGAGCTCAAAAAGGATAAAGAATCACCATGTAATTTTAGGCATTTTACCTCTTAGGCACTTTACCTCTCTGAGCTTCAGTTCCTTCTCCTTAAAATGAAGCTAATGCTAATGACCTACTTTGCAAGCCATTTGGAGATCTACTGAGGAGGAGTGCTAACATTTATACACCACTGATCTACACTGGGTATGCAATGTATTTTTAAATTTAATTCTGACATAGCCACAAATTTACAGTGAACAAATTCAAGTTTCATGTTTCTGCAACTAAAGCTAAACTTTATGCACACACACACAGGGCCACCAAGGCCTTATTTTCCATAAGCATAGAAAAACAAGAGCAAAATTTGTTAAGAAAAAAACCCCAATAAAACTAAAGACTAAGTACTGTAAATTTCAGGCATGTGGCCTATTAGGGGTTTGTCTGCAAAATGGTGTTATTCAGTGGTCAAGGAATAAGGGCTACCCCAGCCAAAAGCTCAGAGAGAAAAGGAATGTAGCTGCTGGCAATGGACAAGCAGCATACAACAAAGCACAGAGGGGTGGGAAGAATTAAGTGCATGTAGGAGAAATTATGGCTTATGAGAATGGACATGGAGAATATGGGGGGAAAAAAAAACCTTGTCTGGTTAGATTTATTACAGTAACAATGAAGTTTTAAAGAACTCCCAGAGTATGACCAAAGGGCTTTCTGTACCTGTAGCCTGAAAGGGCAAACAGCCTGACCCAAGTAATTACAGGTTGCTCTGCTTGATCTCAGTGCCAGGCAAAATGAAAGAAAAGACAATCAGAGTTTCAATATGTTTAATAAAAAAGAACATAATGAATGACTGTCAATAGAGAATGATGTAAAAAGCCCCGCAATGTTAATTTCTTTATTCAATAAGAGTATAAATTTGTTTCAGGGAGACAGCCAAATGCCTTGACAGAACGAGCTGCAAGCCAAATGCAATGGCCAGACAGAGCCACAGGGTATGTGTGATGTACACCAGATAGGCACCAGGAAGGGCAGCTCCCTGTACCAGTGCTCCCTTGCTGGGGCTGAGCAGCAACATGGACCATTGACTTGATCACAACCTCAGCAGCTGCCCCTGGTTTGCTCACATCTGTAGCTGCCAAATCAGCACAGCCACAGTGCTCATCACATAACATCTCCTCACCCTGGTGCTGCATTTGCATCACCCAAGAGCCACAGGTTGGCCAACTCCTCTTGTTCACTTCTCTTCACTGAACTGACACTCTTGACAAAATACTGAGACTGTGCAGTTCAATAAATTACAGGTTAAATGGATTAAAAGAACTTGGTTAAAAGAACTTGCTACCTGGCAGATATCAAACAAGGAGTAATAGAAAATATGAAAAAACTATTACTGAGAGCCCTGTAGCCAGGTCCCCTTCTACACAGCACTTTTCTCTATGGCTTGAAAGTAATTATAAAACGACTGATAAAATGCCCAGACTACAGGAAGATCAGAGGTATGTTAAACAGCAGTGAGAACAGTCATGCAGGATGATGTGCTTGATAACTGGGCATGTGCCACAAAACTGTGTTTTAAATGGAAATCTGATACTTAGGCAAAGGCAGCAGAAATTGTACCTCCAGCACAGGAGGGGGAAACGTCCCTACCAAAGAATAGCTCTGAAAAGGATCCAGAGGTCTTAGTAGATGAGCAATTCAGCATGTGGCTTGTTCTGGCAAGAAGTCACCTACTCCTTGGGTACAGAGTAGCAAGAGCTAGGCTTGAAGAGGCTGAGAAATGGGCAATACTGAAGAGTTAGCTGTGATCCCACCTGGCTACAATACTGGCCACAGAAATTGACTGGGGACCTGGAAATCCTAAATCCATGCCTCCACCATCCTCCATCCCTACTGCTGCCAATGAGCTGGATTAAAGTGCAGCTAAAATGTCTGCGTATCTGCCATCGCCAGACTTCCAAATTCAGGCTAGACAGAGGTTTAAGAAGCTCAAATAATTTGCTTTATCAAAAGGAGATGGGAGTGATGATTTGATTATATGTTTAAGTGCCTTAATGAGACTTCTTTCATACAGTGGAAAAAACGCAGAAGATCTCATTGCAAGAAGCTGAAGCAAGGTTAATTTAAATATGACACCTTTTTAAAGCTGAAAGTGTAATGAAAAGACAATAAAAATATGAAGGAATTTGGTGGATCCTCAGTCTCTTGAGACTTCTAAACCAATTCTGGATGCTTGCCTGGAGGGGGTGCTTTAGTTAAAGTTCATAGGTTCAGCAGAGAAGAAACAGTGAAATATACTCAAATTATCTACTCTATACTTATTATTTTATATATGACTTATGAGTGTTCTGTTATCTACTTAGAAAGTGTATCCATCTACAAACAGCTACTGCTTTAAAGATCAATTTCCAGTTTAATTTAATCTCTCACAAGGTTAGATTTGATTTCAATGGAATTTCTTTTTCATTGTGCATTAAACTTCTAGAAATTCACAGAGAGTTAATGCTCATTGTGGGCTGCTGATGGAGCACACAAAGGCCTCAAAAGGCAATACCAGACTCGTAAAAACTCGATTTCTGTGAAGGAAACTAAACAGCCTAGTTCAGTTGGAAATTCTCTCCTCTTCTATGGTGGGTGTCTGAGAGCAGCAAAGCAAGAAGGAGGCAGGCAGGGTGAAAACAAGAAATAAGGTCTTGGAGCATCACCTCTAGGAGTGAGGAAACCTCTTTGTGACAGTTCTTTCTTTGCAGTGTCTGCTAAAAGTGCCACCAGTATGTCACCAAAGGCAACAATGGGGATGTGTGTCCTGCAGAAACAGGAGCAAAGCGACCTCAGAAGGTGCTCTGGTTACTGGGGAGCTTTGACTCCAAAATGGATGGTTTTAAATACGAACAAACAATATCTTAGCATCATTCCTCTGAGCTGTCTATTCTTGACACCCGAAGTCCACACGGTGCCCTGGCAAATGACCCTCCCATCATCGCCACCATGGTCTTTCCAATGCCCAGGTGAGGCACTTCAGATTCCGGGGAGAATGGAGAGATGGAGGTGATCTCCTTGGTGTCTGAAGGTACTGGGGGAGGGAAGTGAAACTCTGCAGATCAGGGTAATAGAAAAACAGCACCAGAACAAGCAGCCTCTATAGCACCAAGACCCTTGTTATTACAGCCTTGGAAAAGTGCACTGAAAACATGGCAAAAATGTCCAAATTGTGACCTAATAAATTACAGATATGGATTGCTGTCAAGGTGATGTACTCAACAGGGTACACTGTGCTAAAGGTAGAAACCTCATTTTTATGCTCTAATCCCTCCACCCACTTTGTCTATTATCACCAGGACTGATACCCCCTCAAGCAAAAAAGTTCCCATGTGCAACTAGTTATATATGCTTAATAACTTACACTTATTAAAGATAAAAAAGGATCAGAATTATAGGCTTAGCAAGGATTAGTGAGCATAAGTGCGTATTTCTGCAACTACTACACTTTTTATAGCCCTGTCACACTCTGAGATAGAGTTGTATCATTATATAGAGTTATATAACCATAAAGAGTTATATCACTGGAAGCCTTACAGCATTGTCCCAGACAGTCTTGATTATCAAAGTCTAGCTTTATCAAATAAAAAAAAAAAAACCAACCCAAACCACAAAACCAAAAAACCCAACTCCAGGATACTGCTGTGACATATCCTGATCCCATCTGTACAGGGTCCTGAGATGTAGGGGCCTCATTAACACATTGTTGCATCCTCATTCAGCATCCCATTGCTGTTCACCAGGACTTCCCAATCACTTCCAGCAGGTGACAAGCTTGATATTTCCCTCAAAAAAACCACTTAAGATAACCAGTGAGAATCCTAGCTGAAAAATTTAAGTTTACCTAGAGGCCACATTTTTTCTTCACTGACGATAACAAAGGGAATAAAGCCATTGCACAACTAAGTGAAACTCCAGTATTAAGAGAAAAAAAATGAGAATTTTTTTTCCTATCCTTAAACATGCAGTACCATATAATCTACAACACTCCTGGCTTCAAATGGTGTTAACTTTTTAAGTGGCCCTATTTGCCCTTCTAATAGGTAGGACCCAGAAAAATGGCTTCATTTTTTTTCTACCAAATAAACATAAGGTTATTACCCCTGTCTGTCTTTGGAGGGATTGATAGCCTTCAGATGTTTTTAAAAAGCCTTTGTGTAAAAACAGAATAAAAGCACAGCAAGCTAACAGAAGCATTTAACTGTGACCCTACAAAGGTACAAACATAAAACCCAAATGTTTTTCTTTTTTATTCTCTGGAAGTAAATACATAATATGATCTTTCATATGCTTGCAATGGCCTTTCACCTCAGCTGTGTTAAGACATTCAGCTGGACATTGGGTATATAGTCCTTCACCACCAGTAGCACCTATTGCTTAGTAATAAATTCAGGTCAGAGCAATGTTCCTATCATCAAAGAGGAGCAGGAAAAGGAAAGAAAGAGTGATGAAAGACAGTACAGTCCCTTCTCCAGAAAATAAGGCATTGTCCCAGTGACCACCAAGTGCAGTCGTCATCTCCTGTGACATCTCCTGCCCCATGGCTAATTCTCATGCCTCTTCCACACTGCCACCACCCACAGCTCATCCAGCCACTGACTCAGGAGCTGGGGCACTACAAGTCAGAAACCAAGTCAACAGAGAATGTTCTCCCTCCAGACCTATGCAACTGCCAGTGGAATTCTCACACAGGAGTGAACACATCACCAGGTGGCTGATGTTTCTGTCATCTTCACTGATTCTACCCGAGACACTGGGTTGGTTTTGTTTTGTTGGGTTTTTTTGGCTCTTCTTTTTTATTTTTTTACACTTTGGCTGGTTAGACACCTTTTCAGTAATTTTCCATTTACAAAGACACAAGAGCACTTTTTAGTCACTGATACATTGCTATATATCATAGGTCTCCCACACATTGCCCAGCAATAATAGATACCAGCATGGCTAACCAGAAAATAAGCCAGTCAAATCCTTAGTGTCAAACTGCCTGTACCCACTCAGAAAGCAAAGATTTTGACCTCTGCCACTGTATTTGAATAGATGAAGGGTAGCTTTTAAATATCCCTTTTCTCAGTCTTGCTTTCAGTCCAGTAAGTTTCAACAGCTTTCTGGACTGTGACAAATTCCGTTTCCTGGGATAACTGGGAAAATTTTTCATTACATTTTCTGCCTGCTGCAAGCAAAGCCTGCTCCTGCTCCTGCTCCTGCTCCTGCTCCTGCTCCTCCTCCTCCTCCTCCTCCTCCTCTCTCTAACAGCACCAACACCCAGCAAAGGGCAGCAGACAGGTAAGCAAAGACACCAACCATCTGCTGCAGTGCCCCAGGCCTCTCCAACTCCCCTCACTTGTGCAGGGCTGGTCCAGATATATTGTTTGTACTGAGCCTGGAAACAAGCATGGTTGTGAGCCCATACTGGGGGAAAAAAATCCCACCTCTCCCTTGTAACATGCTTTGTAGTAAGATGATTTTTATTTTTTTTTTTTTTATGTCCCATTTTCACATATACAACATGCTCCTTCACACTTCTGAGCAGTTCTGCACCCTCAGCACTGGCACAACTGTTCCCTGTGCCCCAAACCTGCTGTTCCCTTGCAAGATCTACATGAGATGCCATCTGCACTGCAGCCACCACAAGCAGATCTGGAAAACCCAACCATTTGTTTCCAGGAGCTGGGAGATGGAGACACCCCACAATGTAGATACACCCATGTTATGATTGAAATAACAAATCCTTGTACCTCTTAGGAACGTGATATACTAAAGCTTCAGAACAAAACCACATACCTTCAATCAGTGCAGAATATATTGGTACAGAGCGATTATTGCATAATGGCATCAATATTTTATTTCTATTGAATTTTTTATCTCAAATTTACTGCTCCCATAAGTAACAGACAGTAACTCATCTGCAACATAGTTACTTATGTATTATGTATTGCATGGTTCTGGCAGAATTTCTGAAGAAATATCCTTCTTTTTAAAAGAAAAAAAACCAGCCCTTTTAATGACAAATCACAGCATTTAACAGCAGTATTTTATTGAAATGCTTTTTACAGAAGTTTTAAAATTCTCCACTAAATTGTAATGTGTATGTTTACCAATCTCATCATTCAAAAAGAGAGTGGCCTGACAGCACCTAGGTACAGTGTAATGTTATCTGCAAGGACAATGAATTATGCATCTCTCATAGCACTAACTGACAAAACAAGTGTGATCCTAGTGCCATGGGATCCTGCAGATCCACCCAGTTGAAACACACCAGGTAATGTAATACTGCTGCTTTCCCATACTTGTAGTAAAATGGTGCAAGTATTTGATTTATTTTTTCTAATATGAAGACAATCTCCAATTAATGCAAAGGCAGGATAAAACGTGGGTCAATGGTTTGTAATTATGGAGCTAGTTGGACATATTGATCAATGTTAATCAATGCTCTAATCCAAGCACCCTGAGCAAATTCCTAAGACTCCAGTTGTGTCCCTTAAAGGCACTTGAGAGATGTGGCTGTACTGCCTTCTGTGGTGTTTTGTTTGGTGGGGTTTTTTTAAAAAGCATGACTTAGACAGGAGTGCTCTTTAACTGTGCAGTCAAACCTCTCTGGCTGCTGACAACACTTTGCAATGTTCATGGTTAATACCTGGCATTTTAACTAATGGCACCTTCACTGGCAAACAGAACACAAGGTACACACTTCACAGCTATTGCTCTTTCTCCTGGGAACATATATTGTTCCTATAATTAATGCCATGTTCTTATAATGGCTGCTCCTCATAATCCACAAGATAATAAATATAAAAATAACAATATTTCATATTTACCTTTTGTTGAATCATCTTCAATTGGTTGTTTGAACAAAGTGATATCCTTAAAAGTGCACAAGAACAAAACCACTTTTTCATGCTCATTTCTTATAGGTGCAATTTGCATGTAGAACCAAACTGGAGTTCCTGAAGCAGAGAAAAAGGTAATATTGGACTGTGGTGTAATACAAACTTTCCTCAGCCCATACACAGAATAGTTCATCAATTATGTATTATTATAACATACATGTAGTTAAGGTTGATATCTCAATATTTCTACATCTTCCTGATCTTTTAGTTTTACCTCCTGAAATTAAATGAAAACAATATATTCCATTTTTAGAGCCTCATTAATCTAATTAGACAATAAGCAGAGACAGAAAGCTTTATATTCTCCATTCTGAAAGAAAATGTATTATTCTCCCCTTTGTGCTCTTGATTTTTATCAGAATGTGTCACAAACTTACTGTCTGCAAGATAGGAGGGCAAGAAAGAAACTGATTGATGGTATCTTTGATTCCTTCTTCACATAATATGGAGCTATCAAATCCAAAACTGACAGAGCATACTGACAAATGCTCCACCTTTGAGGCTACTCCATTACTTAAGAGGACCTGACATAGCCTCTAAATGTCCTATCAGGAGAAATCAGGAGATCTGATCTTTTGTGTTTCAGGTCATACCCTCCACCTCTTCATCTTCCTGCCCAGTAGAGCACTCTCCCAGTGCAGTTCTCTCTACTTAGCTTTTGAAATAACTAAAAATCCTACCACCCATCAAAGAGACAAAACACATCTATGGTGCTGGAGTGGTTGGCATGGCTTTTGGTAAAACTTCACTGTTCACACAGAGCCCAGGAGTTGAAACTGAGGCACTGAGAGCAAAAACACCCACTCGGACTAGGAGTCTATGGGAAAGCTTAAAATCCACAAGGGTTCATGACAAAATGCAGCATTGCTGAACCAGGATTAAACCAATATCTCAACAGCAGTAAACTGGAGAAGTGGGACAGGCAGGGGGACTGCTTTTCTCACTAATTCCAAAGCCATTATGCTGATTACTTGATTATCTCAATTCCCAGTTGCTAACCCCAGGTGAAAGACCCTTTCCATAACTTCTAAAACATATATATATACATACATACATACATATAGGCATGCCTAACATGGTTACTGAATAGTTGGGTGGGTAGAGCTGAGGACTGTATATGAGAGAATGCACTAAAGCAGAATAAAGTTGTAGCAAGCTTTCAGGTCTGATCTTGATCCCTGCAAGCTGGGTTAAAATGCCAAAGGGGTGTGTAGAGTCAGCAGTCAAATGGATGCTGCTGGAGAACACCAGCTCTCAAAGATCATCTCTGTGCCAAAGCAAAGAAGGATGGAAAAATAACCTAAAAATCTCTAAATTTACCTCTGCCAAAAGCAGAACAGAATGGGTGAGGAGAAGAAAAAAAGTTTGCACCACATAATCAAAACCACACTGCATCTCTGGACCTGCAGTTTGAAAACGTGGGTGGGAGGGTGCTCTGCAAGCTTCATGCAGGATTAAACACAAGCCCTTCCACAGAGTAACTGTCTACGTTTTTCAGAAGTACCTTCATATCAACAGAAAACTATTCCTTATTTCTTTATCTGCTTCAGTATTCAGCCTGGAGGATAAGCAGGCAGCTTCTTGAAGGTTTTTTTTCCACAAAGCTAAGAGTATGAAAAATTGAAGCAAACCCTGGGCAAACCAGCTGCTGAATGGTAAGCAAAAGGTGAGCCTAAGCCTCAGCAAGAGGGTGAAGTTCTGGGCTTTGGGTGATGGAGAAGAAAGCTGGCAACAGATGTTATGGATGGGAACTGACTTAAGTCTGAAAAGAAATATGAGTACTTTTCCATTAATTCCTTCTGTAATTGTGCATAACTTAGGGGAAGTATAAGCTTGGAGATATGGCAAAGGTGAAGATTTTAAGGCAACTGCAGCTCAATAACTCTCTGAAGCATTATCAGGCTCTAGTAGACAACCCAAAATCCAAAGCAAAAATAAACTGTATTGGTACAGAAAAACGACCTCTTTTCATACTTAAATTAAAAAAAAAAAGGAAATTAGTTCTGGATTGTGCTAGAGCAGAAGCTGACAACCCTGTTAGTATGAGAAACTGGGGTCAGGGAGAGCACCAGGTCTCTAGAATCCTCCTCAGAAATGACATGGACACAGGGCACAGTGGTGCTGAGCACCACCACCTGCAATTCCTCTAATGCGAGTCATCCAGGTGACCTGCACAGGGAACAGGCAGAGTAGCATAAAATCTAAAGAACAGACAGATCCATATGTTCAGGAACCAAAAAAAGGTCATTTGAAGGGTATTCCCAGGCACCTGCAGAAACAGCTGGACTTCAGAGATGCTCTTGCTTCTCTTTTAATTAAAATGTTGGCTAAAATGCTTTGAAGCAGACAGAATTAGAGAAATCTAAAGACATTTCCTACTGTTTAAGTGCACATACAGGAAGATTTAGTCTAAAAGAGCAAAGTGGAAATAAAGCATAATGTGTGAGCTTGTTCCAAGAACACAAGGTATCCAGAATGCTCTCTTCAATGTCATGAAAGTTTATGTGCACATGCAGTGAAATGGAGCAGTCAGGCACAGTTATGCTCTTTCCTGAGGCACATCATTACCTTCCCTCAGCCAGAGCAAGCCAGGGAAATCTCCAACCTCACCCCAGCAAGGGGCTTGATGACAGCACTGAACTCCACTCAAGTGAGAGCACAGCCTGAACTACTGGGCTCCAAGCAGCTGAACCAGGGGGAATTCTCCCCAGCCCCATGGGACCTTCATCCTGCACTGGGTAATAAAAGCCAAACTGAAGAAAACTTCATCAAGGTTGCTCTTTGCTGGTGTCTGACACAGACACTGAACCCAGTCAACTAGAATAATTCTGCTCAAGGTTTTCCAGAGGACGTTTCATCTGATTAATTCGGGTTATGTGCCAAATTTAGTACTCTCACCAGAACTCATCTGTGTTGGTTTACACACCACAAAGGCATCTCAGCACTGCTGGGAGCATCAACTCACAGCAATCAGGGTCTGGGTTCTCACTTGTGGAGACATGGGGGTGTTTCCTGAGGGATGTGGGGGAACCTCAATCAGGATTTCCTTTCACTTAAGCCAGCCAGTTTCTCTTCAGGGAAAAATCCTCAAAACTAAATATATTTTGGAAAGAAGGAGTCAGACTAGAGACAGCAGGGAACAACTACTGTTCTTGGCAAGCTGAACACTTGTCCTGAAAAAAACAGCTCTCTTCCCGAGCTATGGCAACCATACCTGTTTATTCTCTAAATTTTGCCCCAAATTTACCCATATGTCAAAATGAACAATTATTTTTGTCTATTATCACCCCCAATACCATGCACAAATATATACATACTGTTTTTCTTGTAGAGGAGAATTTCAAAGCAGTTTGACTCATAGTTGTCAAAAGTCTGTCTGACTTTTTCAATGGTCTTCTTGTCTGTCAGTTCACCATACATAAAACTGGAAAAGAAAAAAAGGTTTCTCTTTTTTTTCTACACAAATAACTTTGTTAGTCACCTTAAACAACAAGCATTGAAGATGCTATTAACTGTCATTTACCAAAGTGAAATTATGATTTCCACTTCATTTAAATATTTAGACTATCAAACCAACAATAGTGAGTAATCATGACCACCTTTTTACTGTAAATGACAGCAAATAAATCCAGTGGAATGTTTCATTAAGTGCTTTCCTGAGCATATCTTTAAGAATATATGGTTAGAAAAAGTGCTGATAGCCTATAAAACCACTATTGCTACAGCTGCAGGCCATGAGAATATTGCTGTCAAAACAGAGAAAAAATGAACAAAACTTTAAAAACCTCCCAAATTTTGCCCAGTCCTCTTGAAAAAGCTTCTGGAGGAAGAAGGAAAGCTACTGCAGGTGAAGGGTGTTGGCTGAAAAATTGGCTACAAATATAATCTTGTCAAGATGCATCTGGGACAATAAGATAATACTAATCCTTTTACTAAATACCAATTACAAACAGAGGTAGGATTTAACCAATAAGATGTGATGTCTGTAATTATCTGAAAATTCAGCACAGAAAGCAAGTCTATGTATTGTCTCACTGTAGTTATGTTTGCACTACTGCCAAGCATAATCAAATTCACCCTCATTTTCTATACTGTATATTGTTTTCCTTTAATATTTTAGGGAAAAATTCAGAAAACATTAAAATGCTCTTGAAGAATCACTCCGTTCCAGACTGAGAACATAAAAATGTAACTTTAACTCTGCTATTTCTTGCCACTTGACCATCTCATCTTTGCATTCTTTTCCAGGTCAGACTTTCAGCTGGTGTAAGCAAACCCAACCCCCTGACCTTACTTTTGAAAGCCTTTGTAAGGAAACAGCCAGGTTTTTATTGTCATTCTTCCCTGGATTAAAAATAAGCAAAGACCCTTCTGTACAAATTCCCAGTCATAAAACTGAAGATAAAAGCTTTCAGACACTTGGATGAATATACTTTTAATTGATCAGACTTTTTTTTTTTTCCATTTTCTTTGTTCACAAACAGTTTGAGCTTCAGATGAAACCTTCAACAGAGAACCCTGAGAATATGAAAGGGAAAAGAAAAGCTATCAGTGCCTCTGTGGTTTCAGTGCAGCTTCTCCTTTATTGATCAACAAACCTCCAAAAGTTCAATAAACATTTATTTCATGTCTAGTCTTCTGAAAGAAACAATAAACCAGCATAACAGTTAGTGACTTGGCAAGCATTAAAATACTCAATGAAGGCCCAACCATGATTCTTTTCTTTACACAGCCAACCAACAGAAGTAATGGGACTGCTCCCAGAATAAGATACTGGCCAGCATGGGTGATGGAGGCAGACACAGGGCATCGGAGTGACTACAACATCTGCATGTCACTACAGGCACTTCTTTACCAGTAACAGAGGGAGAGCTATTGATAAATGGCATGTTGTAATTGTTACCCTTGGGACAGCACTGTAATTGAGACACCATTATGGCTTCTAACATCAGGAAATGGTTATACCAGGGCATAAGGCTTCATTAAGATACTGCTTATTGTTAACCTACATGGCCATCTTTAGGAAACATGAAACACAGCCTGCTGCTCATTTTCAAAAGACCTGCCTTTCTTTCCAGAATTCAGATGATAATATTTTTATACATTTATATGTGGGATGAAAACAAAACAAAACAGAATTATTTTATTCCTTTTTAATCTATGCATTTTTAATGCACTAATGAGGTAAAGCATATTGCTCTCCTGTCTGCAAGCTAAAATAAGAGCTGATAAGTTTTCACACAGCCTGTTGTGCTACTGAATTATCTTTATCTTTTGTTTTCTTGAGATATAAAGCAGTGTTTCTCTTAGTCCTGAAAAAAAAAATAATGAGAAATTGTTAAAGTGCTTGACTTTACATGCTTATAATAGGGAAAGTCATTGTTAATTAGCATTAAAATGACAAATTGTACTTAGCGTTCTGAGAGGTGGACGATACCAGTTAGCACTGCTGAATGTGATCAATCAACTTTATGTTTTAAATTAAAGGCAACTTATTATTGCAGTAAACCTGTAATATTAAAATCTTACATTATTTTCACATATAAAGAGACGTTTTAAAGGCCTGTGGAATAATAAAAACATTTTTCAGAAGGGGATTTTTAACAGCACTGAAGAAACTTCAAAGCCACTCACTGTACAAGTTATATAAGATCTTTGCTTATCACAGGTTTAATTTAATTTAGTCTGTCCTATTTTGTACGCATGGAGGGACTCCTACTTCTTCAGTCAATCACTCTGTCTTTTTCTGCCTCATGTGTTTTGTTATTTAGTGCTTGTCGAGTGTCTTCAATGCAAACTGTACAAGACATAAATATCAAAACCACCCTGCTACTGGGAATCTTACTACCTAGAAAATAGACTTATCAAAGAAAAAGAAAAAAAAGCTTAGTGAAATACTCAGAGAAAGGCACAACCTTAGATAATTTCTCCACCTCTGAAGCAGACCATTTGTCACTTAATATGCTTGGGCTCCCACCTCCCTTTGAAAGCATCCCTTGGCACAGAAAAGCCCCAGCTGAAGCTTTGTATTGTGCTCTTCCATCCTTTGTCAGGAGCCAGAGCAGCAGCATCAGAACAGCTCCGGGTCTGCAGTGTGGGCCAGGGTGGTATTTAGCAGCTGTCTGTGAAGAATTATCCAGGACAGAGGCCAGGTGAAGCCCAGAAGGCACACAATCCTACATCCAACGTACAGCTGTGTGCATCCACAAGCATTGGATGAAAAGGCATCAAACTACAGACAATAGAATCACAGAATAGTTTGGGTTGGAAGGGAGCTTTCAAGGCCATCTAGTCCAACCCTGTGACACTGAGCAGGGACATCTGCAATGACAGCAAGTTGCTCAGAGACCCAGCCAACCTCACCTTGAACGTTTACAGACATAGGCCATCAACCACCTCTCTGAACAACCTGGGCCAGTGTCTCACCACCCTCATGGTAAAAAAATATTTTTTTCCTTATATGTAATCTGAATCTCCCCTCTTTTAGTTTAAAACTATCAGCCCTTGTTCTGTCACAACAGGGCCTTTCTGGAAAGTCTGTCCCCACCTTTCTGACAGGTCCCCTTTGAGTACTGGAAGGCCTCCATAAAGCTTCCCTGGGCCTTCTCTTCTCCAGTCTGAACAATGACAACTCTCCCCACTTTATTTCATAGGAGAATGTGTTCCATCTACCCAGGAGCAACAGCAAGTAGAGATACACGTCAATAGCTTCAAAACTTTGCAACTTAAAGAGCAGGCACCATTTCTGAGGAGAAACACTGCAGCTCCCTGGGTCCCACTGTCAAGGTCAGCAAGGTTTATTTACACAGCTTTGGCAGTCCAGTGAGGCCTCACACACATAAAACTCAAGTCAGGGAGGTGACATCCCAGTATCAAATCTAACAGGCTGTAGCCACCACACAAAATCCCATTTCTTTAAACACAGTGGGAATTTTGCCACTACCTTTACTGGAGACAGGATTTCACTCACATAGGGGTTTTGTTTTTTTTAATTCCACTTGTGATGGCAGTAAATCAAACCAAGGGAGAGAAGAGATGGCAGCTGAGTGCTGCAAGGGGCTGTGGTGGAAATGCTACCTGTGAACAACCATGTCAGCACAGAGATGCAACTCCCTCCTCTTGTGCAGCTAGAAGGCAACACACAAGCAGGGTCTAAGAGAAGGTTTCCTCTTTGGAAACAAAACCAGCAAAGAGCTACTCCCAGCCCAGTGCAGGGCTCTTGGGTGCAAGGGAGGGTAAGCAAAGAAAAGCCTGGAAGAAATGCCAAGAGTTATTATAATGCCAGGTTTGGTCTACTAACCAGACACTCAAAGGGTGGCTTGGTGAGAACACAGAGCTTAACTGATAAGCAACTATATTTAGAACATACTGATATTAACTTGCAACATTAACCTGAATTTTAATATTTTATAACTGTTTATTATTTCAATGTATTCATGAAAACATCTATTGTCATGACTGTGGGCAACTGGGAATTAAACAAGTGGTTTACCTGCATGCTGGTTGATCTATCAGTGCACCTCTCAGGCAGGGTTTTTTGTAGGGCTAATTGAAGGTTAGAGGTGTCACAACTGCAAATGCCCTGTTCCTCCTGGACTCTCAGGTCATCTTTGTTTGTCAGAGCAATTTGCTTCACCAGCACACAAGTTCTTCCACCTAAAAATCCTGTGTGTTTTGGCACTTCTACCAATTACTCAAAATATCAGCCCCAGCTACACATGCAACTTTGGGTGCCATGCACACCCAGGGAGAACACACACTGATTCCTGTTACACAGTGATTCCTCTTTGAATATGCATCTGTATGATCTACCATGTTCACATGGTCAAAATATGATTCTTACCAATGGCCATCATATTCACATTAAGTACTCAGATGGAATGAACCTTTTGGTCGACGCAGTATTTGAGGCATAGGGCAATCATTAACAGAGAGGTATTGCTAAACCTCCACTTCCCCAACATTTTACTACAATCCCAATCTGTATTTCTCATATCATGTATGGACTATAAAAGTGCTGGCTCACAATAAATAAATACACAGTTCAATATACAAGATAGCAGAAAGCAAAGGGAAAAGCAGCTATGTGTATTGGGATGGCTGTAAGAAGGCAGTTTCTTTCAGCCTTGCTAAGTGTATTAACTCTCTTGCTACTGTGTGAATGAATATTTCATTTCAGCAGCACATGCCCATCTTGTCCATTGCCCATAGGAGGAGACCTGGCTCCAAAGAGAAACCCTTGGACTCTCAAAGCTTCTTCCCCTTCCTGGAGGGTGAGAGCAGCAACAACACATCATGTGTTGCTTTTTGGAGTGTGATGACTGACATCCAAGGACAGACTCAGTGCCTGCCCTGTTCCTGCCAGCTGGAGTCGTCAGCCATCAGTGTCTGGCAGCACCCATCTCCCAAAAATCATATATGTAGATAAGCAGCCTCCTCCTCTCAGTGCCCTGGAGCTGGTCACTCCCTGAATGCATAAAGGCAAAACCTACACAAGCTTGCATCTCAGACAGTCCTTGTTGCCTCTATCCCTGGCTTACTTTGCTCAAACACACACAGAGTAGGGATTTAGTCTTTCCCCAAAGCAGCTCCTTTTAAAGGATGTAGCAGACAAGGCACAGATGCATATCTAACCATAAATCACAGCTGCCTGCTCCTGAAAGACCACCAACAAAAGGAAAAAGCCATAAAACTGCAATGCTCAGAGTAAATATAACACCAGCTGAATTGCCCTCTTGGGAATGAAGATGCAGTTTGCACATTACTGTGCTCTGTGTGTCTGTGTGTGTAGTAACAGGGGCCAACATGGGCTATACAACAGCCCACTGCCTCCTGACACACTTATAGAAGAATTTTAAAAATCTAGTAAAAAAAGGCTTTGAAATCTATTACCTAAATCCCCCCTTTCTTTATTTGATCATTAGCTTGAGCATATTTGTACAGGTATGAGCCAGGATAAATATCAAATGAGAGAAGGTCTAAAGCTTCACAATATTTACCTCCTCTTCTGGGAGCACCTGTAGTTCACCCCCCTTCACTGCTAAAAATTTGTAAAAGCTCTTCCATCAAACAGTCTTTATTCCTGCAGTGCACACCGCATTTATGCAGTTGCCAGAAGATGACAGGAATTTCCAAGCTGGGCAGATCTGGCTTGCTATCAAAACAGATTTGGGTGAAATATATTAAATTTGTAGATGTTCTAAATAAAATTTGAAAACATATATAAACTAAGTGAATTTAGCTTTCTTTTCTTTTTAGGATTAAGTCTTACAACATCCTAAACGCTACCCCAGACGTAGCAAAGGAAGTAACATTAAGTATTTGAGCAGTTTTTTAATCCTGGTGGAAGTAACCATTGATTTTACTGGAAATTAGTCAACTATGTGCCTAACTGAATGTACATCATTAAGGCCATTACCACGTCCTGGGTAAGTCGATGGTTTCATTCATTTAAAGTCTGTTTCAGTACTTAATTTCTGCAAAACAATGCTTTACTTACATCAATCTTTTTCCCAAAACCTAACTGCTCTCCCCAGCAGATAGATTATAACCTTTAAAGTGTCCACAAAGAGTCCCCATACCTGCAAGTGCTACTCTTCTGCATGACGTCAGCTCGGTGATATCCAGAGAGTTTACAAAAACCGTCATTACTATAAACTACAGGCCAGTCCACAATCTGAGCATTTCCCAACAGAAAACTGGATTCTGGAAAGAGAAAGAGGAAAGAGAGAAAGGGCAGTTGTCAATAGCAAAATACATTTAAATCCTCAGTGTGTTACCCAGTTATTCATGATGCTAACTCCCTCGTGGTATTTCGGAGGGAACCGAAATCTTAGTGAGCATTAGAAAAGCAATACTGATGAAACAGAGTAACACCCAGTAAATAGCACCTCAAAATACTTTAACAATTTAGAAAACATTCATTTAAACACAGCTTCTAGGCAAGGTATTATGTTTGATTATAATTTTATCTGTACCTTGAAATCAAACTTAACTTGTAAACTGAGTTTTAAATTCTGAACCGTGCATGTCCAATGCTGATGAAGACCCTCTCGCTTAATACAAGTAAATTCTTCCTCCTGGCAGGTCCTGGTGTGTTTTGCAGGACATGGCCAGCATCCCTGGTATGAGGGGCAGAGTGCCAGGAGCTGCTGGCAAGGCACAAGATGTGCCCACCACTTCTCATGGTACATCACAAGGGGCATCACGCCTGGGAGTGTGTATATTAAGTGACCCACATGGAAATTCAGCATGATCAGGGAGCTGATGATGAGTGCTACAGGGACTTGCACATTGCACTGATGCAAAACAGGTATTGAATTTCAGTGGCAATCTATTAAAAATGCAAATGGATGGGTTTGGCTCACCCTAGTAACAGCCATTACTGCAAATACAAAATATGAGCAGGGGGAATTTCTAGGAGGTTGAACTCAGATTTAAGTATCACTTCACTCATCTGTGCTTTCAGTCAGTGCCTACAGTTTATATGCACGGGCTGGCACCAACACATTGTGAGCTAGTCCTAAAATAGTTTTATTCACTAGTTTGGAAAGATTCTTCCATCCCTGCTTTTAGCAAAGTGTTTTCAAAGCAGGAAATACCCATTTTGCTTAAACACAATGCTGTGGGATTTTATGTTCTTCAACACCATAAACATTCCTAATTTTGTTTCAGAAATAATATTCTAATTTAGTAGAGATTCCCCACTTGCAGTCTGCGATGATCTTTTCAGTTTTCTTTATTTTTATTGTGTTTTCAAGTTAATTTTGATTGCAGCTGTGGAACTAACTGGTTCCATTCATTGATGCTAAAAATGTATTAAAATGTTAACTGTTACCAATCTCTGCTGTATAGAAATTATAGGAAACATTCCTTTCAGCAGTTCTTCTGGAGGAAAAAAACCCAAAACAAACAAACAACTAGCGAGATATTTACAAATTTTCCTCATAATACCCAAAGAATGGTTATGCCAATTACAGACATGTACTTAGGTGCAAACATTTCATTTTCACTAGGTTTGCAAGAGCTACACAATTCCTTCTCAGAGTATTTATAACTGTGACTGGATTGCACATTATGCAAACATTATTCTGTTCAACAAGGAAAGCATACAGAAAAAAAAAAAAGTATTTCTCTTCTTTCCTTTATAAGCTTGAATTTGGAAAAAAAAATAATCTGGAGATTAATGGATTTTCTATAGAAAAGCAGATTAAAAAAAATATTTAAAAGCCAACCAATGTGAGAAATAGAAGTTTAGATTTTGTAAAATCTAACGCTTTAAAGCTCAAAGAATTTATTTGAATCCTTCACAAATATTCTTAAGCCTAAATGCCAACTTCAGATATTTCCTTTCCTACCCAAAGGAGATACCCCTGCTACAAGGAGCAGGAGCCACAGAGAAAAGTCCCAGCATTACATAAAATCTCCTTGGCTTTCCACAGCCCTTTGTGCACAGGGGACTCAGCTCATCTTTCCTCAGCACAGATACTAATACAGGGAACACTCTAACCCCATGGAAAACAAAGGGTTCCAAAGTTTTGCTCACATATTTGGATACACTGGGACAACCTAGGCAATGAGAGACTGCAGTACCAAACTCACTCATGGATGCTGGGCACATCTGGGTGCTCCCCAGAGGACACAGTCCAAAAGCAGATAACCCTGCTTCAAAGCCTCCCTGTCCAACAGACAGCCTGGATTGTGTATTCCCATCACACGACTGTTTCAGGACACAGAATACACAGAAGAGAATGTGTTGCAGTCAGCAGACAACATACAACATTTAATGGCTGCCTTCTATGGATTTTAGATTTCTTTACACCTGAGGGTCTCAAAATACTTGATAAGGTGTTCACTGAATGGATCAAATCCACCAGAAACTTGGGAGGTGATAAAACATAAATCCAAACTACTGATAGCTAAAAAATAAATTAATTAAATTCATGTAAAATTAGAAAAAAAAAAAGACACTAGAAGTATCTTGGTAGATATGACCATTTGTAAGGTTAGATCAAATATATCATATACATACTAGAAACTTAACCAGATATTAGAATAGAGTTTGGGTTTTTTCTGTAAATTTTCCTTTATTTGACTTTTTCATTCTTGTTTCCTAAGCAGGTAAGACTTATTCAGTCCATGCTCAGCATGTGAATATGCATGTGTATGTCCCATTCCAGCTGAAGGAAAACCTTGAATCAATGTTTTCATCTTGTTAGAGACCAATGAATCTAACTGCAGGCACAAAGCCATAGGAATCCATGTTTCACTAATGCCACTGTTCACTGAGCAGCTTGATAAAATGTAAGCTCAGCATTTGACCCTTTATTGTGCACTCAAGTCTCAGCATCCACACAACTCCACACCTACCCTACATTTTCTCAGAACTCAAGTTATTTTCTCCAGCCAAGACACATATTAGTTCTGTCCTATTTCTACAATTTCTCCAGACCAAAACTCCAAGTAGATTTAACTTTACATTAGCCAGTCCATACCTATCTGTAAATACCTAAACTGCATACTGGATAACAGGATATTTTGAGAAAATATCTTTTTTGTTTGTTTGTTTTGGGTTTTGTGTTTTTTTTTTTCTTTAAATTACAGAGTACAAAGAAACATGGAGGAGTTTTTGCTTTGAGTGCTCTGCTGTGAATCCTTGTATATTCTCCAATATGTAGGCTCTCTCCTGGAGCCTAAAGACTCCTTAGTAGAGGATACAACCTTAGGGTTTCTAGGATTTTTGTGTAGCTGAAGAGACTGCTTTATCTTTATGTCACACCATCACCACTCATGAAAGTGGACATCATCATCATCACTCAAGATACATCCATACTCATTGCACACAACAGGGAGGAAACACAGCCAAACCACAGATCTTCATCTGACAGCAGCCCAGGGACGTGCCCATCAGCACTGCTGCAGACAGGCACTGGATGCACCTCCATCATCAAATCCCAAATTTTCCTTTTGGATTCAGTACCCAAAAGCTATATTCTGCAAGCTAGTTTTTTAAAAGGCTATAGTATATTGGAGGCATTCTCAAGGATAAGAATTTAAAAACAGAATTTAGCTATCAATAATTGGATAACAGCAAATTCAGCCACTACACCTAAACCAGAACACCTGAATTTACTCACTTTTTATGTATACCATGACTTCAGTGAAAGAACAGTATCATAACGGGGACTGCCAAGGACAGACTGTTACTGATGGTAATGCAAAATACAGCTCAAATTCCTCAATAAGGCACTGGTAACTAAAACTTGTACAGATCTGTGATGTAACCCAGAAATGAAAGTCTTCTCTATCTACAGCAGCACCCAATCTCACAAGTATTTTACTGCAGAGGCTGAAAACTTCTCCCCTGTTCCACTAGACATTGGCCATTGTAGAAAGTGGGACAGTAAATCTGACAGCCCAAAGGTCTGATCCAGTATATGAGAAACTCTATGCAACAGTGCTCCAGGTTACCATGTGGTGGTATCTCATGCTCTGAAAACATTAACATGCATGATGATGAGCCTGAAGTGTCTGGTAATGCATTCATCTTTGCTTGCATTTCTCTGATGCACTGAAACTGAATTTCCACTTCCCAGTTCCTTAGAGATAAAAGTGAATTTTTATTACTTCTAAACTTGTCTTGATGTCATTGCCTCCAATCACTTTCCACCCATCCCCCTTTCTGATATATTTTAGAAAGCCCCAATCACAAATCTGTAGGTCATGTAAGTTCTCTGACTAGACCAGTGTCTGCAAGAGGCAGAAGTGGGGCTCAGACAGCAGACTCGCATGTCTCAGTGCTACTGGATTCCTCTGATGAAGTCAGCAGGCTTTTTATTAGCTAGTGTAACTGTCCTATTTACAAGGTTTAATACTGGCAAGAAACTGGGGTATTAGAGGTACACAGCAAAATTTCAGGTTGGAAAAGATAATTGAGAAAAACAATTGTTAAAGGTGCTGTATCTGCTGCTGCGGCACTTCTGTTTTGCAAAAATGCTCTTTTGTATAAAGGCAGTCTATGCATAGAGCAGCAAGCCTTTAATCTTATTCTACCTTGCAGTATCTAATACTCAACACAGCCCTGAGCCTTGTTTTGTGTTGGTTTGGTTTTAAAAAATAAATAAATAAATGAGACCAGAGTGTACAAGCACTTTTTTTTTTTAACCAACGAAATGCCTAAAGCAGTGTAAAATTCGTGTTATGTAATCACAGGAGAGCAAGAACAGCTAAATCATTCCAGGAGATATGCTTAGCCAAGTGAGAAATGTTGTGTCTAATCATCTTTCCTCAAGAATGCTTGGGTACCATAATTGTTTAAATCACCATTTCAGAAGTCCATCTCAAGAAAATAGGCAACTAATCTTTTCTAAAAAGTCATCATTTTAAAGATGGTGTAAAACAATAAAAAAAAAAAAAAAAATAAAAAGGAAGCAGTAGCAGAACACAAGTGACAATAATTATTATAAAAATAAAAAGAAGATATTTTTCCATCTAAGATTAAACTCCTAACTCAAGCAGCTTCCCACAAAGCTGTCCTTCGGAATTACCACCATTCCACTGCAGAGCAAACGCAGCCCAGACCTGACAGGGCATTTGAAACTTCTGGAATTTTTGCTAATGCTGTCTTACAAAGCCCCAAACCACTTCCACTGCTGTCAGCTGACTATCCTTATAACTACACAGCGTCAGCATATTGCTGCAGTCTTGTTTAGATCATCTTGGAAAACTCGTGGGGCTCAGTGTGTGTTGGGGTTTGGGGGGAGAGGTCCTAAAAATGTTCTAATTTTTAATTTTCTTTTAGCAATCCTGAACAAGTCTTGTCCTTGGTAATACATATTTCTACTGGTGTTGTTTATAGTGACTCCTATCACATAGTCAAGACAGACTGCATCCCTTCAGGAAGGCTCTGCCCTCTGAAATCAGCCTCAACCAGGCACCAACCTCCCTCCAGCTCTGGGGTCGGCCGCCAACAAACCGCTGTGCTTGAAGCTGCAACTTCCACCAGCACTTTGTACTCCTTACTATAAAACCACATTGCTGTTTTCTAACAAAGCTATTATTTCCCTGGTGTCTTTAAAGCGTGCAAAACATTGGTGTCATCCAATTTATCCAGCACATTAAGCGTTGCTTGCCTGAAAAAAAATAACAAAAAAAATTTCTCAGGGGACTAACTCTTTACGTCACCTTTCTGTACCAGTGTTGTTTCTATTTAATACTCATCTCATGAAAATGCAGAGAGGGCTAAAACTCAGAGCAAGATGCCACGTTATCGACTATTCTAAAATGATCTATTTCCTGCCCCAAATAAGTGCTCCTGAAATAAAACTAAAGATAAATAACCCAGCGTTGAGTGAAATATTAAATCGCCATGTAAGTCACTTAGCTGGGAGCACAGCAGCTTACAGCAGTATTACCAAGCCAGTTCAAGAAGAAAAAGGAATGTCTGCTTGGAATTTACCTCCTGGAAACCAAAAAAAAAATACCTTTAATCATTGTGAGTGTGAAAGCCCACAGACAGTACAGTCCCCTGCCCTTATTGTGGCACAACAACATTGACCCCAGGAAAAGTTCTGAGTCAGTAACAAGAAGAAAGCATCCTTCTGTGCTGCCTGCAAAATGACATTTCATACTGTTCTGATCACATTTTCTCCTCCGTGAATTCACTTATCCTAGAGTTAAACTAATCCTCATCTATCCCACTTATCATCTACATGTCCAGCTTGAATCAATTCTCTATTAAAATTATGCAGAAGACACAACAGAGATGGATCAAGACTAAATTTCAACAGGAGCACACTGTACCTCTTACTCAAGAGACACTCTCGGGAAGCAACCAAAAACTACATTTCTAGATTTCTACACAGGATAGTGCTTCTTTCACATGTCCAGATACAAAAACTGTGGTAATGGTAGTTGTTCAGACATGGGGGCTCCTCTTGCAAACAGCCCCAATCTAATCCTGGCTGCAGTTTCAGGCTGGATCTCAAAAAGCCTGTTTTGGAAGAGAATCACCTGCCTCTCCCATGCTCCCCTCTTTGTGCAAGTGGCTGAAGCAAAACCATCAACTGAACGGGTCCCAGCCCAACACAGAGATGATGCTTCAGATGAGTCTCCCAAGGGGCTGCACACAAGCTGGCAGTGGAACTCCCTCCTGCTGCCATGTGCAGGTGCAGGATTGGGCCCTTGCTATCTGGGTTACTCAGGGCTTGGCATTTAAAATACCCAGTCACTGAGTGTGCTGATTAAACAAGTATCAGAAAAGCAGGTTATTAGAGCCCTAACTCAAAAAAAATAAAATAAAAAATCCTCTCTTGCTTAATATTATCAAACCATAAATTCCTATTCCCTTGCTTTCCAGGAGAGTAACTTAAAATCCTGGTTAACCACTAAACAGTATCCTGTTAAACAGACAAATTAAATATATTTCCACATATCACTTAATATCCTGACGTTATTGTTTGTCTGTATGCTCCTTCTAACCTGGATGCATATTCCAAGAAAAAAAAAAAAAAATCATTAATTTTATTTTTCTCATCTCTCTCAGATTTAAACGTTAACCTCAGAACCAACAGCTCTCGCAGTGACCTCTTGTGGCAAGCGCTCGGCAGCGCTCCAGCCTCCTCCAGAAGAGAGCATCGCCCCATCCCGCTACCAGCAACTCGCAGCGAAACCAAGAAGGAAAGATTAGAAAGAACAGAGCCGCAATTTACAAAGCAGCTGAGCAGACCTCAAGGAAATCCAGCTCTTCCTTTAGCTAGTAAAACGGCATTATTGGAGTTTCTACATTAATGCAATGGTATAAAGCTGCCATAATCAGGTTTGGGGGGTTTTTTTAATCAATATTAAAAAACAAACAAGTTTAGACTATTTAAACTCCCCTGATTTCAGCCACAGTCAGATATGCTTAATCTTTCTGCATTCGTCAAATCAACTTGAAAAGTAAGGAAAGCAAGGCACTTATAATTGAAACCTCCTCACAAATGTCATCTAATAATGCTTCTTAGTGTAAAAACCCACTTTGCATTGATTTACATATCAGCAGGCCCCCTGAAGTCATAGAAATTGCAAAAGGAACCCTGTGCCTTCCAATGCCAACAAGAACTAATGACATCAGCCCCTTGGTCATCCCTTCAGTAATTTATCCACAGTAAACTGAACTGGAGGATGGAAACTTATCTCTCAGTTTATAGTGTCTTTATGTAGAGATTTAGGAAACCACTGAGGTCCACATTTTTTTCAGAAGTTCCAGAGTGACAGACATCCTGTAAGCTTCAAGTAGCTTGCTTTAAAGAACTCTGTCTCTGCAGCATGTGTAACTTCATTTGTATCAGATGAAAATGCAGCCTGTTTGACTTTCAAGGAGGGAAGTCTAAATGTATCATATCCTATGAAAACAAAGTTTTGTCATCCCACCTGTTAAGACATCAGGTATGCTACATGGGCAAGTAAGAAGGACAGAAGAGACAATAAACACTTATTTTATCTATAATACCACTGTAATAAAAAATAAAAAGGTGTCTGAGCACTATAGATACAACACTCATTTCCCTCCCCCTTCCTGTGTAATTGCCTTGACAATACAATCACCTGTAAACAGGGCTGATCCTTCCACCCATCAAAGTCAGGGGACCCAGTAGGGTGTAAAGCTCTGTCTGAAGGACCTGCTTTGTAGGAATGTGGCACAAGGCAGAAAAAGGCCAGGAATTAAATACTACCTTCATTCACTCTCATGGTAGAATTTCCATGTAAACCATCCGGAGACAAGATTTCAGACCAATGGTCAAAACACCTTTGTGAAAGACCTGAAAGACCTGTTTTCCCCAGGAAGCTTCTAAGAGTTATTGCAACAGAAACAATAACCAATAATGATGACTCTTATCATATAGAAAAATCTATATATAGTCTTCACTAGATTAAGCCCCTCTTCCAGATTGTTAGCACTCTTTATTGCACATTGCTGCAAAGTCCCAGAGTTAATCTTTTCCCAAACTCATTCTCTACCATCTCTGCCAGAAAAGCAAATTATGACATTAACACATGCTTAATGCTTTTGCTACCAGAATATGTGAAGAAAGAAGATGGGCAATGAACAGGCAAGACAGACATGTTGCTCTGACCCTGTGTGCATGGCTGGACTCACCAGATTGCTCTGCACAAGGGTCAGGTCCACAAAACCCAGCCCTGCTCTACAGACTTGCCCAGTTCTCTACTCCATTGCACCTCAGCAATGCTGAGCCAAGGTCAGTATCCACAGGAGCTCTGAGTGAAGCACTGAAGAAGCAACCAATAATATTAGTAATAAGAGGCACAGACTGCTCTGAACATCTTGGGAGAGAACATTGCCCTAAGGAAGGTCCCTATTAAAAGTCCAAAATACTAATGGCAGTAGAAGGCAGTCGCCTTAATGTGATTTAACCCAGTGCTCTCACAAAACACTTCTTCTTTCAGCTCCACAAAACACCTGGTGTTCTTAAGATCCAGGGCAAAGCCAAGGCTGTGATGAGATTGTATCAATCTTTGTGAGCCTCAGATAAGACCTTTACTCTCTGATGTATTTTCAATGTGCTTTAAAAGAGAAAAAAATAATAATAATTGCAGAGTGCACACTGACATTACCCTGAAGGGACGTCTCTGTAGCCCTTTTTTACCAACCACAGGAGTTGGTCTAACAACAGACCCCCCTTCTCACCACAAATTGCCTCTCCTCGACATGACCTCAGCTGCGATGAGCACTAAGAATCCTCAAAGCAGCTCAGAGGTTACCATCCACCACCCAATGCTTTGGAAAGCAGGTGCCACCTGCTGCTGCCCAAAACACAGAGTAAGCTGCTGCTCTAAAACACTTCACAAGCTCCAAGGTGTAAAGTTGTCTCCAAAAGATATGTTCCCTGGGCAAAGGGACACGCAGACACACACTCCTCCCATCACTCTGGCAGCTACTTCATCCTTCCTAAACGTATTGGCTGGGAGGGGAATGTCCAGCAGGGCAGCCCAGAAAACCCACCCCTCCATGCTAAGGGTAGAAGAGCCATGGCCCCCCTGTTCATTTCTTCTCATCCTTTGATGCTTTATTTATGACTGACTCACAGTTAGTGCTTCTCCCACTATTTTAATCTGATTTACAGCCAAAGCTGAGGTGAAAAGAAAAGTTTCACAACATTTCTAAACAGAAAATGTATAAATAATGCTGAAAATTGAACAAAGGATTACTTTTAACACCAGGCTGGCCACCACAACAGGTCTGTGCACTGTGTTCACACTATGCCAGTTCTGACTTTATACATTTTAAATTCATTGCAACTTTGTCTATAAATTTTGTTACTCAGATCCAGCTCTGGCAACATTGAGTAATTTATTTCCACCTACATTTCATTTTGAAGCCACTGCTTCCATTTCACCTGAAGAAGAGCCTATCTGTTGAAAAACCCACCTAATTTTTCCAGCTGTACCTGTTACCTAATAGAAGATATTACCTTCATATACAAACGTTCTCTTGGTTGTTAACAAAATATTTATTGTCAAGAAGTGTGATGGGATTGCATAGCCTGAGAAATCTCAAAAGACAATGCTCTTTAACCAGGAAAAAAGTGATAGAAGGGCTTTTGGGTTTTTTTAAATACATCTTCAGCATCTTCAAAAATCATCTGTCTTTCCTTCGTCCCATTCCTCATCTTGTAAATGAAACATCTCTTGGAAACTAGTAAATATAAGCATAAAAACAAAGCCCAGCACGCAGGCAGCAGATCAAATCCTTGACTTCTACCAAGCACTGGCAGGAGACACTTGAACCAGATTTGCTCTACTGGATTCTATTAAGTTTGGATTACACAGGGTTGAATCCAATGAAAATTAATATTTCTATAAAGGACAAATAAGGTTATGTCCTGGATGACAAAAATATGAACTAAATCATGTTTCAGGACACGGCACTAACTACTTACATGAGTTAAAAACAAATTCTCAATCTACTTTTCGCTTTGTTGGCGAGTGGAGAAGATTTGCCTCAGATGCTTTTAGCCATCACCAGTGGCAAAGAAAAAGCAGAATGAGTGACCAGATCAGATTTATGCTCCTAAATTAGACCAGGTTAAAAACTGGAGTGGGGTACACACTTAAGTATAACATTTGAAAGCCTTCTGAGCTTTTCCAGTTTTTCACATCTCAAAGCTTTACTGAGCTTTCACCAGGGAGGACATGTGATTTAATTAGGGCATGATACAAAAGCATGGCAATCCCAAACCATGTTCTGTCACTGATTTACTGTATGACCTTGAGAAGACAAGGGATGCCCCAAGCCTCCATTTATGCCACAATTTGAAGAACAGGTTGGGAATGCCTTTGTGAGTTCTCTTCCACAAGGAGCTGTGAAGTGTAATTAAATTCCACCCAGCGCTTTGATATTGTCAGAGGGAAAGTGCTATATAAACCCCTATTAATTAAGATTACATTTACTATTCTAGTAAATAAATACAATATTATGGGAAACTAGCTCTTAGTGATTGTGCAGCTACAAAGCTTGACAGAGATTCAGATGCTAGCCACAGAACTGACACAGGCTACATGACAACCCCCCCAGAAAACGTTGATGCCTTAATACAAGGCTGGCATTTTAACATACAGGATTTTAAAACAAATTCTAAATCCTCATCCCACTTCCGTGGAAATCAGTGAATCACTAATTCAATACCTGCCATCAAAATACATTTCAAGCCAGCATACCACATTATTATGAATGTAAATCCAGAATCGTGCAATAGGAAGGTGGAAGGGAATACTTTTCAGCACAATTTCACAGCACTTTAGTGTCTTAATTAATAATACATGTGGCAGCTTTTCTCAGTGCACTGCTCTACCCACCTTTCCCTTTCCCATCGCCAGATGCACCCTGGCACAGCAGTGCTTAGGTGTGGCAGCATCCCCCTGAACTTGGGCTGTCCAAGATGGTATCTTCTGGCAGATCAAGGTCTTACTGGACTTAATTCGTGCAAACACTCCTATGCTTCAGTAGTTATGTGCTAGTGCAGAGACTATGTATAAAAGGAGTGTAACTAGCACAAGAGTTGCCTAAAGCAGCACCTACACTAATACACCTAGAGAGACAGTGGTCTGCAACCACGTCTAACTTTGACAGAGCTGTACACAGTACTCTTGACCAGTGCTTTGCCCTGGATGAAAGGGTAAAATTAACTCCAGCAGCAAAGAACAATTTGATGACCGTGCAGTCCTGAATCAGTTCTGTAAATATTCACCTAACAGAGAAGCTGTAGATGAGCAACTGCAGCCAATTCTTTACATATTTGCTCAGCCACGGGTCATCCAAATCACAGTCACTCCCCTATCTGTTTTCCTGGTACCTTTGCCACAGAGTTTACAGTGTCACAGAACTGCAAAGACTTTGAAACCCTGAATGTAGACGGTTTCAAGCCAAATTATTTGAGAACTAAAGAACAACAAGAAGGGGGAAAAAATGGCCAAAGGATATTAAAAATCTAAATGATGACTACTTACTTTGACAAGAGGCTCAGACACAGATACACACACCAAAAAGAAAACGCTACCAATTCATAGTACCGCTAAGGATGTTAGAAGTGAGGGGGGGACAGGGAAAGGACCGCAGAGAGGATGCTCCAGCGGAGCCCGGCGGAGCACAGCAGTCCCCGTTCCTTGAAGGCACCGCTTTGGCACAGCCCCATCAGCGTGGCAGCGGGCGCGGCGGCTCCGCTCCCGGAGAAGCCGCCGCGGGCAGGGAGGGATGGATGTATGGATGGACGGAAAAAGGGATGGTCGGATGGAAGGAATCTCTCACCGCTTGAGCGCCGGACAATGTTCTCCAGGAAGGTGTTCTGCGGTGCCACCAGCCCTCTCTTGCCGTGTCTTTGCCCCCATATCCCCCCGGCTGGGAGCTCAACTCACATTTTATTTTAGAAAGACCTTTTTATTCAGCTGTTATTGATGTTCCCAT
>JANHGL010008602.1:0-13858 GCA_024611195.1 Ceyx melanurus
TACATAATAATATAATATAGTGAATTGGAATTCTCCGTGGTGCATATGTGGGGTATAAATTGTAGCACTTCTACACTACAGCACTGAAACTCACTGAGTGAAACTCACTTTGTAAAGAAAGAGTGTAATCAATAACATAATGTAATATAGACTTCTATATACATGGAAACAATTGCAAATCTGTGGACACACATGGAGCTGGGAAGTTCCAATATGAAGGACAAAACAAAAGGGACAGAAGAAACTTTGTTGTGAATCAGTAGTGGATTTCTTTTGTTGGTTTTGCAGAACATGGCTCATGGTTTCTTCTCTGACTGGTTAATGATATTTTAGTTCTGGATCACCTAAGTCAGACCTTCAACCCAAGTTCTTCGATCAGTTAATCATGGTATTTACCCCCTCCTCAGCAATCCCTATTGTATTATGTTCCTATATGAATTACAAAGAAGCTGTAATATTTTTCTTTTAAATTTGACATTTTAGCATTTTCACGTTGACAGTTATGAGAATGGATGTTTTTGCTCCCTTTTTGACTTCAGGGTTTTTTAATTACCTCCCCTGACTAGCACGGCCTGCTTGTTCCTAGCAGATTGGTTCCTTATCTGCCAAGAAGGAGGCAAACGGAACCTCTCTGTACAATCTGGATTAACATTGCACTAAGCTCAAGCTTTCTGTTTTATAAAAGATTACTTCCATAGCCTTTTGCTTTGTCCCCTCCCTCCCCACCTCCTCTTCCCCAGTCTTTCTTTGTGGGACAGACAGGCTTGCTGGTAAAAAAAAAATAAAATAAAAATCCTGGCCTTCATTGCCCTTTTAAGTTAATTCTCTGCTGTTTATGAATGACTGAGGCAAATAGTGTTTGCATTAAAATTTGCAGCCCTGCGGGTTCTGATGATTTCAGAAATCTGTTCAATTCATAGTCTGGGGTAAAAATAATATAATTCTTCTGGGCATCAATCTTTTGCAGATTTGTTTACTGTTTTTCCTAGAATGGAAACTTAAACAAGGATCAGAGGGCTTTCTTAGAAAGTAGATGATCTCTTTATTAATACAGCTACAGCCTTTGGACTGGTCTGTACTCTTTCATAAAAATACCTGTTCTACTCAGATGTTTAAAATTTCAGGAACATTTTGTGAAATTTCTAAACAGAGAAGCTGATATTGCAGATCTATTCAGGAGAATGTCACTTGTTTTATTGGCTTCTGGTGAATGAACTGTGAAGGTTTCTGATTTTTAGTGTTTTTTATTCCTTAATACTTTCTTCCTTTGTTTCCTGATTCTTGTATGCTAATGTTTAATTTTCTTGTATTTTTCAGGCTCATCTTCTGTGCTTGTCCACTGAAATTATTTTAATACTGTTCTTCCACATTTTCTTTTTTGGATAGTTACTTAAACATGCTTTCCTATAGAAGTTAGGGTTTTCTTACCTGAAGCCAGATAGCATGATTTTTTTGTTTGGTTGGTTGGTTTGGGTTGGGTTGGGTTGGTTTTGGGTTTTTTTTTTGGTACGTGTGTCTTTTTTTTTCTGTGCCAGATCTGATTGTTGGCTCTTGTGATCTTACCACTTTTTGTGACAATATTCCTGTCATTGGACTAAAATAAATTCTTTGAGCAGGCTTACAGTGGAAACATTTTTATTATTCTCTGTCCTCTTGTACTACAGACAACAGCAGATACTACAATTTGCTCTTTTTTAGTAGTAACATGCAAATAGACACTGGAACAATGGATTAAGTTCAGGGTAATATCAATGTCCTGGTTGTTCTGTAACAAGATTAAGTGAAAGGGTTGGGGGAGGCCAGCTAACCTACTTCACCTAATGACTCTCTCATACCCAGGGTTAGAGGGAAAGAACATAAAACTGAGAGGCAGCTGAGCAAAGAACATCAAACATCAGTGCCTGGCATTGTTAAGAAGCTGTTCAGTTTTTGGAGAGCTTCCCCATGAAGAAGACCTAACACAAATAATTTTTCTTCTAATGTGAACCTTGTGGTTTAGGAAGTTGCTCTGCAGCTCAGCGTTTCACTCAGAGAGTGGTTTGCTTTTATCTTGATTGTAAATCCCTTCTGTGCCATGGTGCAGCAGCAAATCCTGTGATCTGCAGGGGCTTGTGAGCTGCTTAGATACTGTCCCCTGGCCCAGGGTCCCTTTGTGTGACCTGGTCATCCAAAAGCTTAGCTGGACAAAGAAGCTGGCTTGTCTCAAAGTGCCATTTTTATCTCACAAAGAAGCAGAGATGTGGCAGGGATGATAAGGGTTATTTCTTTCAGCTCCCTGAGGTGTAACATCAGAATCTTCTGTCTTGTCTAAGTAAATACTTTAGCATGAGTCTTGAAGGTAGGTGGCTTGGTCACCTTAAGTGACATGCAGCAGCTTATGATTCCACCACATTCCCATGACTGCACCTTCTCAAAAGGTGTGGCTTTTCCAACAGATCAAGTAATTATCAGAAATGAACCAGGCTAGCACTTTATTTATCTATACTTAATTAAAATAAAATCCCCAAACCTTGAGGGATTTAAAGCATTATGAATAATGAGCCAGACAAGTTAATTATCAAAATGAATATGCATAGAGTAAGAGGGAAGACTGATGTGTGTGTGTTTGTGCGTGTATATGTTGGGTGTGGGGGTTTTTTCTCTCTAATGGAGGTGATAAAGAGGTTAAAATGAAGTTTAGGAGCAGGTAGGATGAGGAGGGAGGAAAAGGGGTCAAGTCTGGATTTTGTCACTGATGTTTAAGATCAAGGTCTTGGAGACAGGCAAATCTGACAAGTTATTAAGTGGTAGCTTCTTAATATAATGTGGTTGCTATATTAATTAGTATATATACATTTATATATTTTGACCCATAATAAAGGTGGAATGTGTGCTGGTTTTTGGCTGGGGTAGAGTTAATTTTCTTCTTATAGCTACTATGGGGCTACATTTTGAATTATTGCTGGAAGAAGTGTTGATAATACAGGGATATTAACAGTTTTATTAAACTGTCTTTATTTTAACCCATGAGTTTTCTTGGTTTTACCATCCTGATGCTCTCCCCCATCCCACCAGCTGGGGAGTCAGTAAATGCCTGTGTGGGGTTTAGTTGCTAGTAGGGATTAAGCCATGACAGAATGGGAAAATGGGATGTTTGGGTCTTTCTCAGTGTTAGATTTTTCCACTTCAGGCATTGTGTTTTAGAAAGCAATTATAATCACAACATCAAGTTTATTCTTATGCTGGCTCCCATACTTAAAGTAAATGGCTCATGGATAATTCTGTATCAAACTCTTATGTTACAAGTTTAGTGAGGCTTTTGTTTTATTTTACTTTTGGCTTTTAATTATGGCCATTTATAATTCATGCTTTGTACAATAATGAGTGAGGATAATCCAGTAAGAAGAATGTTCTTCTTCAATTAAACTTCGATGGGTGGATGACATTTTTTTTTCTTCTCTGTAGGATCACCTATGGGATATGCATGAAAAGCAAATGAGTTTATTTAAAATACAGCTAAACCTGATTTAACACTTGTAGTTACTGGCTGCTCCTATCATGTGTGAAAATAATTTCACTCCAGGCAGTTTTAATGCCAGCTTGCTTTTTTGACTGATTTTGAAAATGTGATAATCATAATTTATTATATAGAATAAGAAAGCAAGCACAAGGTATAAAAGATAGGTTGGCTTGATATCCTGAAATGAATTACTCTTCAGTTGTGCTTTGTCACTTTTATCTATTAATATATTTACAGTTTATATAAATCATATGTGTCTATGTTTCCTTTGGATTGGTATTCCAGAGAGAAAAGGAAACCTAAAATCTTTGTGTGAGAGGAACGTTGTTTGGTTTTTGTTTTCTTTCCTTTTTTTTCAAAAATAGCAGCTCTGCTAAGGTGGATAACAGTGAATAGTCAATTTTCTGAAAAGATCTCAGTCCGTTGCAAGGAGCTCATGGGAATTCTAGTATGAAGTGCATACCCACTTGAAGCTGAAACAGAAATGGTCTGTTTGTGGGTGTGTGTGCAGTTGTCAAACAGTGTATTTAAGTCTTCACTGAACTTTGGATCTTGAACATGGTGATGGCAACAGACTGCCTTGGCCACCTACAAGCATGATCTTCACTTAATGACTGTGTAAATATATCCACTGTGTTTGTAACTGTGACTTACAGTTCCTGTAAGTCATCTAGACATAAGATGTAACTGATGGTGGAAGAGGGTCCATGAAACTTAATGTTTAATAACATAAATTGATCAAGAGCACTGCCTTAATAACAGTCAAGCCCCCTTCTGAAATAACTGTAATAATTCAAAGTACAAAAATATCACATATGTGTGACTTCTGCCTTCCTGTGCTGGATGTGTTGAATTTTGTGTGGTTATGATTTGAAAAGCAATTCTTCAAAAAAAATGACATAACAATGCTCCATTTCATATCATCTTTTCTGTGTCTCATAAGTGCACAATTTACAATTTCACCGTGGACTGCTAATAGTGCTAAAAGGTCTTCAGGATGAATCATGTGTTCAATACATTCCTATTTGAATGTTTACACAGCTCAGAATTAGTAAGCACTTCTGTTGACTCAGGAATGAAAAGCTCCAGTTTGTGATGTGTTTCCTAGGACTGCAGTGCAGCTTTCATTGTCATCCTGGTTGATAACATATTGTTCTAGTGCAAGTGAAATGTAACAAGAAGCTGTGCCCTACTTCTGCAGTGGTATTTATTTAACATTTCCCTATGGAAAGCTGTGGCCTGCCCTGTGGCCAGTTAGCTGCCAGCAACTGAGATGATGGTGTTGCAGTTGATTTCTACCTGCAAAAGGCAACAAGTGGCATGAAGCTACTGGTGTGCTGGAGGAGTGTATTAGAGACACTACAGAAAGTGGTAGAATGATGGAAAAGAGTAGTCAGGCATATTTCCAGGATTTATGGGTCTGAATTGTGATGCAGAGTGTGTTTTGTTGCTAGAGAGAGCAATTGTGATGCCAAATAAAGCAGAATGGACTGGTTGAGTTAGAAGGAGATCCTTCCCACAAACAATCGGTTTTTAAAGGTATTTAGGTGCCAACCTAATACTGATTTCACTAAGAGTTAAATGATAAATAACACAGCTGGCACACATTGATATATTTGCTGTCGTGTGCTGCTGTTATCTGCATAGGCATCTAAATGGTAGGAAGTGCTGGGCAAATAAAGATACACTGAAAGGGAATAGCACCATTCATTATAAAAATGACCTTTGGAAAATACATAATGTATTAAAAAAAATAGCTGTCAAGGTAATAAGACCTACTACACCCATGTGAGACACCAATTTAAACAGAAATCCTGGTTAAATTGCATTTTAGTACCAATGTCATTTTATTCCTCTTTCTTATTCTGGGTGATACAGCTGTGGGTGTCTAATACAGGCCACCTGATGAGGAAGCTGACAAGTCCTTCTGCAGGCAGCTAACAGCAGCCTCACAGTCACAGACCCTGCTTCTCATGGGGATTGGAACTAGCCAGATATTTGCTGGAAGGGCTGTTCAGCCAGCCAGGCCAGGAGGTTCCTTCTGTGCACTGATGATGAATTCTTGATGCAAATGATGGAGGAGTCAACCAGGAGGGGAGCAATGCTGGATCTTATCCTCGCTAACATGGTCTGGTTGAAGCAGTGAAGGTTGAGGGCAGCCTTAGCCTTAGTGATCACGAGATGGTGGAGTTCAAGATCTTGTCTGGCTGGAACAGGATATCAAGCTTAGCAGGACTACAACCCTGGATTTCAAGAGGGCCAACTTTGGCCTTTTCAAGCGATTGCTGGGTGAAATCTCACGGGACAGGGTGCTAGAGGGCAGGGAGGCCCAGGATAGTTGGTTAACATTTAAGGGCCTCTTCTTCCAAGCTCAAGATCAGTGCATCCCAGCAAGTGGGAAATCAAGAAGGGGAGCCAGGAGACCTGCTTGGTTAAATAAGGAACTGCTAAGCAAATTTCAGTGGAAGAAGAGAGTCTACAGATCATGGAAGGAGGGGCTGGCCACCTGTGAGGCCACTGTTGTCAGAGGATGTAAGGAAGTAATTAGGAAGGCTTAGGCTTCGTTGGAACTCAACCTTGCAAGGTAGGTCAGTAATAAAAAGGGCTTCTTCAAATCTATTTCAGGAAAAGCTAAGGTTAGAGTCAATGTAGGCCCTGTGCTGAATGAGGGGGGTGCCCTGGTGACAGAGGACACAGAGAAGGCAGAGTTACTAACGCCTTCTTTGTCTATAGTGCTGGAGACTGTCCTCGGGAGCCCCTGACACCTGAGGCACCAGGGGATAGCATGACAAGGGAGTCTTCCCTGCTTGATGAAGACTGGGTTAAAGCACAGTTGTATATAGTGTTTCTGTTACTTAATAGCATGTGGTATATCTGACACAATATTTGATGCAACAGTAGACACCTGGGTAAGTGTTTCACATTACACATGACTACTGTCTGACAGTTCACCTCTCAGCATCTGGCATGCAAGTGTTGCTGGTCAACGTCTTAAATTAATGTGAAGCTATACTAAGTAGGAATTCATTTGAATGTCATTACCTTAATTGGTCTGCACAGACCTATGGCAAAATTATTAAGATGATTGTAATGTTGCAGAGGAGCAGTAGGTTGAACACGCTGCTTGTAACCTGTGACTGTAAATGTATTCCTAAGCACTTACAACAGATATATAGTTCTGTGATCCCTTAAAATACCTGAATTCTTGTAGTGGCAAAGGACCCATAATTTGATAGTTAGTTGTTTGGAGGAAAAAAAAAAAAAGGGTTTTTTTTTTTTTAATTCACATGAATATTGAGTTCTTCAATAAAATGCATTCTCTCCACTCTGTGTTCTTGCAAGTTAAAAGAACATTTTTGATCCCAAGCCACAGTTCTTGTTGTATTATCGTTTATCTGATGTTTTCTAAGGGTTTTTCTGAGTTCCTAGAAAACAAAGTGTTCATTTCAGCTAGTAAACAGGCTTTCATTGTTATTTTGAGAATATGAACAATTATATGGTTTAATTAGAATACAAAATATGAAGGAAGGACTGAAATGCTACTGTAAATTATTCTTAACTCTGAATATTTTGTCACTTATAGAGCATGCACTGTACAAGCATGTAGAGGAAGCATTTTGTCTGATGCAAATTCTTTGCAAATGGTTCTCTGAAGGCATCAGCTCTAAATTTATTATATGCCCTATATGGCTTTCACATATGAAAAATGCATGGTTGGTCCTATCCTTAATGGATGTTCTGTTTTACTGCATGTTTTAGCCATGGACTATTATGTAGGCTAATAAAAATTCTGTTTCAGGGCATGTTCCATCTATGCAATACAGTCTCTAAAACTTCAGATTCAAGCTTCTACATAAGGCAGGGAGTAAAGAGACTTCTTTTTGGAGCCAAAGTTTGTTATTGACCAGAATAGAGCATCTGTAGCTCTTGGCACAGGAATGTACTTCACAGATAGAGAAGTCAGTGCAAGACATAGACCTCTAAGGATACAGCCATGGAAGTTCCCTGTTGACTTAGCTAAAAACACTGAGATATTTAATTCTTTACAAACTGGGGCCTAAAGCCTCAATATTTGATATGCAATTGAATTCTGGAATGGTGAATGTAAATATTAATCTTGCCTATCTTAATTGCTTATGACAAGGAATGTCAGAATGACCCTTTCCAATCTTTTTTTTTTTAATTAAATGTATTTAATTTAAAATCTTACGCTTTAATATCTAAAATATTCAGCTGACATATTATTTTGTCATCACTGCATATAAGTATAGCATGTAACTGTGATCTTTTCAGACTATGTATTCTGCAGCTGGCAGCCCTTAGTGGTTATAAACTAGTTGTAATCATGTAAAAAAATATAATTAGGGATTTTTTTTAGAAAAAATACATGTACTTTTTTTTTTTTTTAGATCACCCATAATGGCTCCAGTGTGTAAACATGTAATTATGGAGTTTTCTTAAATGGTTACTATTTACTTAATAGGCCGTGAGGGTTACAGAAGGAGCTTTTTATTGCTTTGCAGATCATTGAACTTATAGACTGTATAATAGCTCCTTTGAAGCCAACATGCTATTTTAATGTGGGGTGCTGTGTGGAGTCCACATGCCCACATCCCATTTTAAAGAAAGAATAGTAAAATTATCTTCTACTAATAGAAAAAGCAGTTTTTCCACACTATAGGAGATTTCAAATGTTATTTTGAAGAACAGAAACCTTTACTGAATTAAGGAGATAGGGTTTAGGGCTTTTAGGTATTTTGTGACTTTTATTTTTAGGTTGTATGACCCAGATCAACAATTTTTTCAGCTAAATAGTGACTAACAGTATAGAGCTTCATACAAGAAAATGTTGACATGATTTAACATTGGGGACATGAACAAATCTATTTTAATCCTTAGGATTCTGATGCTGTCAGGCCTTCAAGTGCTGGAATAGGAAAGTTGCCAAGCAATGGCAGTAATGGTATCAAGAGTAAATATCTTCTGCCTTTTATTAACTGGTAGTCAACAGTGTTTTCCTTGCATTCAGCTTCCCTATTTCTGTCCTGGAGCTGGTCACTGAGGTGCCTGACAACCAAGCCATTAAAATTTGGGGCCATGCTCATAATAAGCCCAAGAAAGCCTCTTTCCAGGCCAGAACAGGGAGAATGGAGAAGATATTTTCTACATTAATAGGGGACATGAATGCTGTGGAGATATGCAGAAGAAGCAGGGCATCAGGATCATGTTTGAAGCATTTGCCAAAGTGGAGGGGGAATCTACTGGCAGTCTGTGGCGGGGATGAAAAGCATCCTGCAGGTATCATGGAGACAAGGGTGGGAGGAATTAAATGCCTTGTTAGTTCCTCAGAAATCACAGTATGGCTGAGTCTGTTTTCTAAGAGCTGTCATCAAATATAAGTTATTTTAAAGAAGCTGTTTATGCAGTAAAAATGGAGAATGTGAACAGTATTGTGATTACCTCAGTAGTGTTCCTGAGCAATGTGGAAACAGAAGAGCAAACCTTCCATTTTCAGAATTTTATTTAACTTCTCTGATAAGTATTTAGCTAAATCCCAACACCCAAGAAATTATGTCTGAAGAGTAAAACTGACACAGATTCTGATTCTGACAAGACTAATGAGCTAAAAAATAGCGTGTATTCTGATGACTGAGAAGTGGGTATTGTTCTTTTCTTCTTTCACAAGACCTTATGTCTATGAAGTGCCTCAAAGCAAAATCAAACTCTATCTCAAAACAAATCTTTTTTCAAACAAAGCGAGATGGGTCATTTTAATAAGTATGTTATAAATACATTGTAAATTGTGAGTAAGAAAGTTGGTCACAAGTGAAGAATGGATGAGTTAGA
The DNA here is from genome assembly GCA_024611195.1 of Ceyx melanurus. Taxonomy (NCBI): domain Eukaryota; kingdom Metazoa; phylum Chordata; class Aves; order Coraciiformes; family Alcedinidae; genus Ceyx; species Ceyx melanurus. The sequence continues at coordinate 9,347 of JANHGL010008602.1, forward strand.
TAATAACTGTGCCTAAATATGAATGCTAGCATTCGAGTTAGAGAATTTAATTAAGATAAGAGTTCTTAAAGTGCAGCAATCTGTTAAGATATTTGAGACGAGTGTATTCTGAATAAATGTGCTGCAATGTCAACATGCATGTCAAAGTTAGGTACAGCACCATGAATTAGGAATAGCAACACTGTCAATTTTTATGTATGTCTTTCATTTTGCTTTTATGATGTAGTGTAATGATGTTTCATTAGCTGACTAATTTGTTGATATTCTCCTGGATATAAAAGGGCCATTAGTGCACCACCATAGAAGCATTTCCCATCAGTCGTCCAAAGAAGAGTTTATTAAAGGAGAACATTGTGAATATCTGATTGGTTCCTAATCCAGTTTGGAGATTCCTACTAGTGACATGAATTGGCATTGACTTGGTAGAGATGAATAATATTCTCTGTCTTCATAGCCCTTGAATTGGGTTTTCCAGAACCAGTATACAGGTTGCACTGCTTTTACCTTTTATTCAAACTGTTGCTTTCAAGTCTAGAGCTTTTCATAATTACAGTCTTAAAATAAGTAACACAATCATATATACGAGTAAAATAAAAAGGACATAAAAGAAGGCAACTCCTTCTATACTCATCTTGATTTTTTCCTCTCGAGTGAACTGGAAATTGCTATAATTTAAAGGGAGAGGTAAAAACAATGACATTTTAGTGATTGGACTTTGAAGTCTGTGTCTTGTAGAGACAGGTGGGTAGATGATTTCATGTCCTTCTGGAGGAAGTCCACATTCTGAAGAGCTCCATAACAAAGACTTTTTGGAGAGAGGACTTAAGAAAACCAAACCCTCACTTTCCTTAGGAAGCAGCGTGTGAAATGGGGCTATATATTTAAATATGACCCATCAAAATAAAGCTAGTTACTGCTGCAGTGGAGGAGGAAAAAGTGAATTGTTCTCTGGAAGTGTCTGCCCAGCTCAGATATTGGTCTTGAGATGGATTGCCTACAGGACACACCTCTTTGTTCCTAGACACCACAGGCAGCACAGAGTTCCTACTATAGATATAACTGAGTTATTTATAGAGGTTTGAAATCACATGCTACACATTTCACTGTGACTGTGTTAGCTACCAAAGCCCTTGTGCATCACTTACAGTCCATTGTTTATTGAATCTATTGCTCAGAAATCTCCATAAGCTTGCATACAGCAACTTTTAGAAAGAAATGCTCTTGCTGTTTGTAAGGCAAACAAAGAAATCATTGTGTGTCCAGCATAAAGCCTACCGTGTCAATGTAAGCAAGGTTTCAAAATGCCTCAGTAGAACACACATCAATAGAAATATATGGAAAGCCTTTTATTCTAGCAGCTAACATTTTGCTAATCTGTTGTTTATTCCCACACTGATTCTTTCTTCAACTACAGGATAAAAATCATACTGTGTTCCCCGTCTCCCAAGTCTGTTAATCCCCTTTTGTTTTATAAGCAGCTCCAGTAAAAGAGATAGAGTTGTGTTTCCAGTATCACTTAAATCAATCAGTGTTTAGAACTGCTGTTTGGGGATTCCCTATTAAAAAATAAACCAAATGTACAGGAAGATCGCATTAAAAATCCTCAGATGTGCCTGGTTTCAAAATATTCTTGTTTGTATCATATAAAAACACCAAAACCATCCCTGAATTCCTTCAGCCATGAAGTTTTGTGTCATTTTGTTAAGGAGTATTTTTTTCATAGAGGGAGGAAACTTCTCTTCGACATAAAATATTTAATTTAATATTGCAAACTCCAGATGTAGGCAGGTGAAGCATTCTTTGCAGTACACTTTGGAATAAAAATAGTGTCGTGGGGAAGGTACAGTCATCAGGGAAGGCACAGTCATCATGAAAGGTGGACTGCCAGAAAAGTGCAAGAACATTGGCCAGCACTTGAAGGAATGCTGGGGCTGGAGCTCTCCATGGGAGGAGGGGTGGTCATCCTAGGCCTTAGGGGACAACAGGAAAATGCTGAAGTTGTATAAGCAGAACTGCACATGTTGAGGGTGATTCAGTCAGACAGACTGTCGTGGTGGGGAGAAATGCTGTCATTAAACATGCCATAGGGTCAGTGTCGTGTAAGCTGGGAGCAGGTATTGAGATTCCTTTTCTTTTTGTACTCCCTCCTGCCTCCACCCTGCTTTACTTCATTTTTTTTCATCTCCAGATAGAGAGGAGTGGAGGATGGACAGGAGGAAATAGTTGTGGAAGGTCAGTAGTTCACAGTGAGTTGAGATTCAGTTGCTACATCTTATTCAGCTGAAGTCTGAAGAACTTTTCTTCCCTGGGCTCTGCACAAAGACTCACTGTGGGGATGCTGTTTCCATTTCTGCTTCATCACCAAACTTCTGGACTTCCTTATACAAAGTTTTCTGTGTTGATTCGTATTTTACTTTAAGCACTATTGAGCATTACTTTACTCTTTCTCTGACTCATCCTTGTCTTTCCAGGCCTACTGATTTTGGAAATGGCAGCACTCTACTGAGTTCCTTCTATACATCTGATGTATTTCTTTCTGTTAATGACTTACATGCTTGTGGCTTGCCAGGGTTGCCAAGAAGTTAATTATATCACGTCATCATTTCCTTCTAGAATATAATTCTCATCAGCACATATTCACATTTTTATGAACTTTCTGAAGTCCCAAGACAAAGAAATCTGAACCTGTTCACAGAACAGTGGGATTAAACACAGTCTCCAGTAAATAACAAAAAAATGTAATTGGCTCTTCAGGTACCTTAAGAGTCTCGAGTGAAATGACATACAGTATGGATTGGTTAAAAAAGAAAATATTTGGCTTCCAGTCACATTTGAAAGGCATTTTGGAACTGCCATTCAGTGTCATTCAATGGATCTCATGATCAGCTGCAGAAGTAACAATGCAGTTTGCTGCACAAGGGGAAAAATAGTGATTTAGACTTTATGGAAAGAGTCCCTTGTCAGAGTACTAGGCTAGGAAAGAAAATGAAAGAGATTTGTGAAATTTTTGTTATAAACCAGAGTATCTACGATCACATCATCCAGGCTGGCAGTTATGTGTCTTAGTTTATTTAAAGGTTGCCAGTGGATTCTTATGGCACTTCAGTCACTCTGAGTTTTGGTGTTTGAGACATTTTAGCTCTGATGACAGAAAGTTCTAGGATACAGTATCATTTAAACCAGTTGTGAATTTCCTGCAGTGTGTGCAATAACACTGACTAATCAATAAGTTGGAGTTTGAGAGTAACAGCAAGAAATCTACATGGATATTTTCTGTCAGAATAATTTTTGTCAGAAAAGATAGTGTTTTTTCAAAATTCCAGGTGAAATTTCAAAAGTGAACCATATACAAGCACCCAAACTGTCTTACTGGATACATCTTCATGGGATAGCTGGTGCTGAAAATCCATAGGAGATCAAAGTCAGGTTAGTGTCTGCACTATGCTTAATTTAAAGCTTGCTCTCCCATGTCTCAAGAAGGTTTTCAGATCTCAAGACTATTCACTGTTCAGTATTGTTGCCTGAGTTTGTTTTAAAATTTTGTTTTCATTGCACTGATGAATATAGTAAGATTTTGAATCCTTGTTATTTTTTTGTGGGAGAAAAGCTTTGCTTCTCTCTCCATTCTGTATTTGCCAGCTGGTGTACATCAGAGTAGTCCCAAAGCCATACATGAAACTTGCCAGTTGAAAAGCCAGTACAGATTTCAGCAGTCCTTCCCTTCTCCTGTGCCACCTGGAACCTACACAGCCCAGGATCTCTGCCAATGCTCTTGAAGAACTGTACAGTTTGTTAACTGTGTTTTGAGGTCGTATGAGACTGGAAAGAGTTGTAAACACTACCGAGACAAAGAACACAATTTAAAAGAGAGAAAGTGATGGTGTCATCATTCAATTTGACATGGGAACAGCAATTTGGTTTTGAACAATGTACCTGGAATGGTTATCACATCTTGGCTTAGGAAGGTGACAGTTCAATTCTACATGTGGAGTATAATGTCATGGGAACATTGCTGCTTTGTTTATTGCTATATTTTCACAAGCTTGTCGAAGAAATCCCAAGCTTGGAGTGGTGAGGGGTTACAGAAGAGTAAACATTAGACATAGAAACTTGTGCAATGTTGCTGAGAAGCACACAGAACCCTATCTTTGAATTTTGGCACCTGAGAAAATTTGTAAACATTCTGAAGCAGAATCAGTGTGTTGTTATTCTTTTTTTTTTTTAGGTGATTTCTGAAAACAGGAGAGACATGTTAAATGGTATAGGATTGATCTTCTACTAGCTGTATGTAGAAGTAGCACCATTACAATTAATGAGTCACATGGATTTACCACTAATGTGTATTCTGATCTGTATTTTCTTAACAAAATTCCTATTATCAAGCTGAAATGAGTTTGGTCCTTACTCTATTTCAGGTAGGACTTGAGTGAGTGACTCAAACACCATTTCCTCCAGGCTCAAGATCAGTGTATCCCAAAGAGCAGGAAATCTAGTAAGAGAGTTAGGAGACCT
>JANHGL010008602.1:13958-30328 GCA_024611195.1 Ceyx melanurus
CAGGCAGGGGGGTTGGACTAGATGATCTTCTAGGTCCCTTCCAACCCCTAACATTCTGTGATTCTGTGATTCTGTGACTCAGAGGCTTTGTTGTGATTCTGTGCACGGGTTATTTTCACCACCAGCAGAAATGAAGCGTGAGTTAGATAGCCAGATGACCTAAACAGGTGCAGATGGAAACACTGTTCTTTAAGTTTCAAGTTGGGTTCTTACTCTCTAGACTGGCAAAAGTGCAGATTATGTTATGCACAAGACAAGTAGGGAAAGAACTGAGTAGCTCCTGTGAGAAACAGATGGTCTATCATGCCAGACTCTATTTCTTTAAGATCCTTATTCAGTTTAATCTCTTCTGTTTTATCATCAGTCTGAAATATCTTCAGTAGAATCTATGAAGAACTCAGCAGTCTTTTTGTTGTTGCTGTTTTTTGTTTGTTTGTTTTGTTGTTTTGGGGGTTTTTCATCCCATTTTCTTGTATTTCTGTCAAATAACTGTGAATATCAGGTAAATAAAAGCAATACATTATATGAGTCCAAATTAAGATGAAAATTTCGGTTCTCTTCTCCAGGGTGTATGTTCTTTTCACTTTGTATATTTATGTTTCTTTCAGATGTTTTGGAATTTGACCATAAAAACATTTACCTACAGGGAAAGGGAAAAAAATAAACTCCTAAAACTTAAGCTCCTTATGTGGCATAACTCAACAGAATGGTTCAATTAACCTGACCTAAGCTCTTCTTTAAAAGGCTGCAGCTGATCCACCCTATCTGGAAGATATTAGTGTGCCCAGTATCTGGAAACACCACCATCTGCTTTTAGGAAGATTAATATACCAATTGTTAGGTATTTTCTGTTCAAAGAAAAATATTGTGTTTTAAGATTCTATATGCTAAACAAGCTTCTAGTAGTCATATAAGGGCTTCAACTCTCCAGCTCTGTAATTAGAATGAAGTTTGAAAACTAAAGGATTGCCTTTGGTATTTATGTCAAATCACAGGAGGAATAAGGTAAAATAATTTTATCCTGCCAAGAAAAATTATTATAGAAGGCACAGCTGCAACAAACTCTGTACCTTATTACTGATATTGAAAATCCTATAAGAAAATGCTGCTCCCTTAAAAGAGAAGTAGGAGCAGATACTATAAACTGCTGTATTACTCAGAGCTAAAATGAGCTAATGAGATGTCATATATATTGTGCAAAGAATTTAATAAAAATCTCATAACAATATGTGTAAATTGGCAAGAGAATTTTTACAAATGCAAGGAAAAGTTATCCTCTAGTCATTATTTAAAAAAAAAAATAAAAAAAATTGAAATAAATGCCGGATATGGCCAGGAACTGTGCAACTTATCTTACTAGACTATTTCAGTGAAGAGGTTATATGGTGTATGCAAACTTCTCACCTTATGAAGGCAAGATTTGACAAACACACTGAGTTGTTTGTCATACCCCAAAAGGCTGGTCCTTCTTTTAAGAGATAGTACCCCACTGCATTTGCAGAGTGATTTTATACCAGCAAGGGATTTAAAAAGGGTCAAATCCATAATCCATACAGAGAACTCTGAACTAGCAATGTTATTGATTAAGAGTGCATTTCCTTTTCTCTTTGCATATTTGAAGTAATTGCTTAGAATAGATTTCATTTTGAGGGCTCAATAAATTAAATATAACCCCCCTACACCTTAATAACATTAAAACTATGACACAAATAACAGAAATCAGATGAACTGTTAAAGGGATTCTATGTAGTCTGCTTTCTGACAGGAAAAAATGCTTCAGAAATGCTCATTATATTTTCCACTTTTGGAGCAAAACTTTAATTAGCTTAGTTTTTCTGTTCAATTGTTCTGTTAATGATATTAACACGAGGTCTCAGTTATGTTTTTTGGTTAATTAGTGCTTCAGTGTGGGCCAGTGATGAGCACAAAAGATCTTTGTGTTTAATCTAGAGAGGTGGTTTTGCAATAAATGTAGTTTTTCATTGAGACAACAATAGGTATCTTTAAAAAGCTATTGTGTTAAATACTTTTTGTGGCCTTTCTGTAAAGGCTGCTTCTTTTAATTTGTAGCAATCTTTTCCAGCAGTAATTTAAGCAGAACTTTAACTACCAAGCAGAACTGGTTAAATTGAAACTTCCTAGAGCTGTCTGTGAGTTCATCTTTTCTCTACAAAACACATGTGAGATGTTCTCACAGCTTCCTAATGCTTACAACAGGCTATAACCATTTTTTGGTACACTGAATAAATCCAGATTAAGAACTGGAAGCTACCCCAGAGCAGCACACCATTATAAATGTGTAATAAGACATTTTTGCTATGCCTTGTTTAACTGTTTTCATAGTTGTGTCTCTTCTTTTTCTTCTACATATATAAGTGCAGTAACTTCACTTAGATTCATGCACAAAAATCAATCTCTACTGATAATGTTCTCTACACACCTACTTCCACCTGTTTGTGGATTTGTGAGTTTGACTTCCATACAAATTTTGCTCATAATATGCATTAGAATCCATTAGTCTTCATCATTTGTTTAGCCCAGAATGGGTTTCCATTAGCACCCTTGTGGAAACTAAAATGGAAAAATGATTTGCTCACAAAAATGCAGAAAAGAAGAAATTCAGAGAATGAGTGCTTTCCCATGCTGTGTGTATTTCTGATCAGCCAGTGGAAAATAGGACTAAAATAAGCATGGTCATTGAAAAAAACCATGATCACAGTCTACTCATGCTGTTTTCCCAAAGGACTCTTGTAAAGTTTTCATTCTTTTATTCCAAAAAGATTTCTAATAGAATCATAGCTAATCATGTCATGAAAGATGTTATTTGGTAACAAGTCAGCCACTCTAGTTTAATTCTCTAGTGACACACTAGTTATGAGGGTTGAAGGTGAATCAAGAATTTCCTTTTAAGAGAAGGATTTACCAGTCTTTCAAGGGCTTTGGATTTTTTATCTTTATTCTTATTTTAGTTCATGTTTTTTTGTGGTGGCTTTCTTTCTTTCTCTTTCTTTCTTTCTTTCTTTCTTTCTTTCTTTCTTTCTTTCTTTCTTTCTTTCTTTCTTTCTTTCTTCTTTCTTTCTCTTATGTGGTTTTAGTTTGTGGGTTTTTTTGGCTTTTGTTTTGGTCATATTATGTAAAATGCTTCAGAATCAGGAAGTTCTCAGACAAGGACTGGAAAACATCTACCCTCAGGTATACTGTAGCCTAATGGTTTTCCCTCCTAAGGTCTATTATATCCTGATATCTTACTTTTTCCTTTGCCTATTTCCTATTTCTTATTAAGCATCCTTTGTCAGAACTAGTTAGTTTACTTAGTGTTTCTCTAAAAGGTACATTTAATGCATCTGTGGTAGTGTTTAAGTTTGTACCAGGAGTATGCTCTTGAAGTGAATCTCTTCATTCCCAACCTCAGGGCTGTGTCTCAGAAGGATTATTTGAACTGGATCCCACTTGGATCAAACTAAACCAGGACTTCCAGGAGCAAACCTCATATGACCTTGTTATGAAAGCAGACTCAAGGCTTGGGACAGAATTGGAGCTAGTTGAAAGTAAAAACCTCTCAAATATGTGCACATCAGGTCCTCAGCACTGACTCTGTGGCTCAGCAAATCTGGTCCAAATTAAAATCTGCAAATGTAAGCAATTTACTAGATTGTTTTATCTCACATCTCTAATTTATCTTCTTTTTTTTTTCTCTTCTGTTAGGATGCATCAGTGATATTGTGTAGTCAGAGAGTATTTCTGATAAGGTTTCAAAGAATAATATCAGACATTAGTACCACACACACAAAAAAAAAAAGACTGGAAAAACATTTCTGCTTTGCTTAATGTAGAAGTGGATGCTTCCTGGTCAGTAAGATTTCCTTTTTTTCTATTAGTTCCAAGGGGTAGAAAGAAGTATCTAGATAGAAATGATAGAAACATGATAGAAATATTGTCATTTATGTGACTATATCCTGTGGGTTGGGTTTTTAATTTGTTGGTTGGTTTGAGTTTTTTTGGGGGGGGAGTATGTGTGTGGGTTGGTTTTTTTCTTTTTGATTTTTTTTTGTGTGTGTTTGTGGTTTTGTTTTGTGTTGTTTTTATTTGTTTGCTTGTTTTTTAATGAATGCTTTGTGAAGGTAATGGCATATTTTAACAGAAATATATTCCTTTATTCCTGTGGTGCCTGTGGTGAAGGTGGAGCTGACAGAAAATGTTACATAACTCAGGCAGTGCTGAAATAGAGAAGCTGATGCTGGCAGAAACAAAAGCAGTCTTTTTGTCCAAATGAAATTACTGCTACTGAAATAACATTTCAACAATAAAACATGAAATTGATACACAGTGGGAGATCATTAAAAAGTATCCTGTGTCACTTGAATGGGACAGTGTGTTGCAATGCAGATTTTATTGATTTGCTGCAAGTTTCACATTGAAACTAGTTTCACCCAAGTGAGCACAGGTACTAAAAATCTTTGAATTATGGTGGCAGGCAGCAGTGTAGTTGGTACAATGTCTCTCTTACCAAACTTGAGATCAGAAGGTTATTAGCAGGAGGTTTTCAGACTTCTTTCTGAAAGCTCAATAAATTATTAACCAACTGCATTCACACTTTGCAGTAATGCCCATGGATAGGTTTTTTTTAAAGAGTAGTGCTGTGCCTTTATTTTCACTGTAAAGCAGAATATTGTGTTTTCAAAGATGAAGAGACACTATCTCAAGTAGAAGCAAGATACCCTTTCCCAAGACCTAAATTCAAACCTTCAACAGTGACTATCAGCACATTGAGCCCTCCTCAATCATGAAGAACAGTTCTTTCTCAGAGATCTGTTTCATCCTGAGCATTTTTGTGATGGTACAAAGTTGTAGAGGTGGGATTTTTCTTGTGGCATTTTCTTAACTGGGTTTTGGAATGAGGCTGCTATCTTGTGTCAAATAAACTACCAAATAGGGAACATGGTGCAGGCAGTTCAAATCATCCTACAACCCTAATTTCTGTCAGTTCCTGACAAAGTTATACCTTTTATAATTTTGGAAGGGTTTTTTTATACTAAAATTGTTGCTGTGCTGTGCCCCCATATATTGCCAGAACTTCAGACAAATGTGTGTTGCTTTGTACTAATAGGGTGATTTTGCATAATTGATGGATTTCTAAAGGGAAGGAGGGGAGATGTCTGACCAGCTGCAGGTCTGAAAGCCTTTCCACACTCTTTAATTGCCAGTATTTCAGTACAGGTTACTGAACACTGATTGAAAGGAAGTTCTAAGGAATTTCAGGAAGAACAAAATTAAATTGCAGACCTTAAGGTAGTAGGTTTGTTCTCGAGTGGAGTTATGATGACATGCATGAGGTTACACCTTTATAAGTTTTCTGTCTGAAAAGCTTTTCCTCCTCTGCAGTTTTCTGCAAACACAAAGAGAGAATGAATGCTATTTGAAAATGAGCATTTGTGAGTTTGACTTGTCTTCTCATATGTGATATACTGTGTCCCTGTTTGTTTCACATTGTTTTTATTTTCTCTGATGTTCAAAATCTGCTAGAGAAATACTCTAGGTCTTGCCTGTTTTTCATGAGATTGGTGTCTTTACCAAATGTTAGATTTTCAGCTTGCCATGGGATCATGCCAAAAGGAATCATTGCCTTTTTCAGTGTTTGGATCCTGTATTTCAATTAATTGCTGATATATTACTTATTACTGTCTTTTAGAAGACTTAGTAATACAGTTGTACCATGCTGTAGTACTTCTGAAGTAGAGATAAATTACTGACAAATTCATGGAAGAGAGCTAACTGGCAAGGGAAAACATTGAATTTCTCAGTCTAAACCATGTCTTAGGAAGGATTGCTCAATGTGGAGTTCATACAGAGGAGATTTAGATGTGCCAGTAGAACAAATGGCATGAGGGATTTTTCTTCAGTAGTTCTTTGGTATTTTAAAAGGTCAACTTGATATACACAGTTACAATTAAATTAATTTCTGTAATCAATATATTTTTTGCTTCAAGCTCTTACCCCTGATAGCTGAGAGAAAGCATTGAGAAAGAAGCTGATATTTTAGATTTGGGTTTTGCTGGAATATATTCCCATCAGCTGGGGTCACATTTGACATCTAAACTGAGATTCTTTTCACCCAGTAAATGCTAAAAGCTAATCATCTCACCCCAAGTGACTCAATTTACCCAATGAAGAGAAACATCTACATTAAGTCAGGCATATATCTCACATCCTCACAATGAAATGAAACACACTTCAGAGGTGCCTATCTCCATTATCCTATCTCCATTAATTATAAAAGGTCCTAAATCAGAGCACAGCTAGTCTTAGCCTAGGTGTCAATGCCTCATTTAGGCAGCATGATTGTATTCTTGAGCCTTACTTCCAAGTTCATAACCAAACTGCAGGAATGTTTGTTAAAATACACTAAAAACCATTAAAATTGGTACTGAAAAGCACTTCCTTAGCTGGAGGTTGGGCACATCCCCCATTTGAAGTCTTGCTTAAAAAGAAATGCTTATTCTCTGGAAGTGTTCTTTTATACAAGAGCTACATCATATTACTGTAAGAACATTATACTAAAGTAAAATAAAAGAAAGGAAGAGTAAAAGAAGATTTTAAAACTTATTGTGAGCTACCTGTTGGGTCAGTTGTTTAGATTCAAGAGATACAGGCAACCTTTGTAGACTGAAAACACACCAAATAAAAAGAAAACACAAAAAATATTCAGTACAGTCACAATGGGATATCTTGCTTATTAGTGACCATTTAATAAAAGATTCTGAAAGAGACTTTGCCTGTAATTCTTTTATTGCTAGACTGTAAGAAATGCAGGCTTGCTTTAGATGTCCTTTTTACTCAGCATTCATAAACCAATCTGCATGATGATAAAGGAGTAGTGCATTTTCACAGTTGCTTTCTATAAATAAAGAAGAAAATTAGCATTAAAATATGGTATCAGCACCAAAGTTTTACAATTGCTTATTTTCCCACATTCCATACCTCTTCCTGCAGTATTTGTATATCACTTTGCTGAGTTACATAGAGAGTGAATCTTTGTTTTTATGTTTTGAGAAGTCACTATTGTGTTTGGTGTTCCACCTGTACTGGAAGTTTGCACTTCTTGCATCAACCAAAGGAAGTTTTCCCACTTCTTTCTCTCTGCAGTTAGTCCTTTTCCTTGCAGAATATAACTTTAATACTGCCAGAAACCAACTGGAAGAATGCACTCACCTTCAGTTCCAAAACAGTAAGAACCTTAACATCATCTCCTCAAAATAACAAAACAAATAAAAATAATTAAAAAAAAAACCACAAAAAACCAAACAAACAACAAAAGGAATAAGCCCACAAAATTATAATTGAGCAAAAACATAGAAAGCCATAGTGATTTACAAGCTTTTAGTATTTTAAATTATGGATTGCTTGTCAAGAAACATACTCATACCCATCTAATCTCTCCTGGTATTTCCTTATTTTTTCAGTTTGAATGTGTACAAAGAGTACAGATTGATCAGTGTTGGTAGAGGACTTCAGGCATGATGACAGGCAGAATTTAAACACTGAACTACCTCTCTTTTATGAAATGCATCACCTAGAAGAGCTAAAGAATAAAACAATTGGTTTACTCAGAGGGGGTAGAACTGAATCATGGCAACGCTTCTGTGCCAGTCTAAAAGCAGCTGTCAGACTAAATAGAAATACATGCTAAAACAAACTCATCTTTTTAATTGATTTTAATCTAGCTGCATCCAGCCATAAAATGCTCCTCATTGATGATATGGCAAATAGTGTGACTGCAATTAGTTAGCAATTTGATGTGCCTTCCAGAAAACAGTCTCCAAACCTTCCTGGAAATATCATTCTTCTGTCATAATGAACAAAAGGGTTTTTTTGAGATGTATGAAACCATCAGGTTTTAGAATCTCTTTAGATCTGTATTCCAACAGTTGGAATCCTCTTGGTGAAATTAATCAAGAAACTGGTGGGTGAGGCAGAGGATGCTGGTTTTAATGGGAAATAATAAATATCCATGGCATATCCTAGCATATAGAAACACTTCTGGAAACATTGAAGGGAATATTTATACACTGGGTGAATATGTTTTGCCACTCCTGGCAAATGGAGAGTGCTCTACAGAACTGTAATAACACATTTCACATTGTCTTAAAGGTAGTGTCACCATAATGTAGAGATAACCTTCTGTTTGCATTTCTGATTTTGTAGTATTTTGTGATCAAAAGGAACAATATAGTACAGTCATTCACTAAAAAAAGATCAAACCACAAGTCATAATCAGTCCATTAGTGTGCTGCATGCCATACCTAAGTGATTCTGGAGCATCTTCTGGTAAAAGGGAAAGTCTTCACTGAACTTCTTCTGATACTGATACTGCTAATTATCTTCAATTGATTATGCAAGGTTGTTGGGTTTTTTTCAGCACTGAATCCATTACAGACTGGTTTGAAGCATCCTCAGCCATATGAAGCTCCTGCCCTCATACTAATGAGTTACTACAGTAGTTGTTTGCTCTGGATGATCCACAGATTATTTGCCATGGATTGCTACACTGAGGAGCAAACGAGCTATTTCTAACATATAGTAACTAAACTAAGATCAAAAGCTACAAATGAGAAGAGTGCTGAAGTAAAATGACTGCCTCTGATTAACTTTCTTCTGTTTATCCACCAACCCACTTTCCTCCTTTCTGTGGTGTAAATAACTTTGTCATTGATGCCCCTGGTTTCTGGTACTTTTAAAATCACATCATGTTGCTCTTTTGAATGAACTAAAGACAGTTGTCTTTGTATTTCCCCATAGTTGTCATTAACTGTGTTGTCACAGTTGTCATAGTTGTGGTTGTACATGTAAGGGGAGGTAAGACTTTCTTTGGTTTCCTGAATTTATGAAGAAGAAGTGAATGACCTTTATTAATTGCACATTTTTCCTTTTCAATAAGTTAGTTCCCTTGAAAGTAGAGTTACAGGCATAATAAATTACTATGGCTAGGCATAATGAAATATCATTTTAAGAAAAAATTATTTTTAGTTGTCACTTAATGATCCCTACCTTTATTTTAAATACTCTCCAAAGAATAGCATGAGATGATTTTTTTCCTAAAGGCTATTTCTATTAGGTATATGAAAAATACCTTTAATTTATGTAAGCTAGGTTCTCTCTTCATTAATGAGCTTTGCCTATAGGACTTTCAGCATTTTTACATACTTCTTAAATGTATTGATTCATTTGACATCCTCTGGAAGTCATATATAAATAAAATTAAAAAAAATTATTTGTTTACAGCAATAACTTTTTGAATTGTAGGAAGAATACTGTATTCATGGTAGAAAAAAATCCTGTTTATGAGTCTTATGAGGATTATGTTGCTAAATTCCTCTATCTTCTGTAAGGCAAGAAATGGATGAATGGATGAGTGTAGCCAACAGCTTTGGTTTTGTGAGTTTTCAGCTACTGTTGAAAGTATCAAGACTCTGCATGTTCTGTGTAATTCAGCATCCTTGGGTGTAAAAAAGGAAATATGGAAATGGAAGATCTTTTGTGTCTAAAAACATAAATTTCCAGTATGTCAGCAAAACTTCAGGGCAAAATTGACTGTAGTGGCTAGAAACAGATGGCATTTAAGGGCTCAAAAGAGCCAAATCTTACAACCCTTTTTTTCTTTTTTCTTTTTTTTTTAATGGAAATAATTAGCTAATACAAGTGTTTCATTTTGTTTGTTTTGTTTTCTTTGGGTTTTTAGCTTTGTTTTTGGAGGGGGTGAGTTGTGGGTTGTTTTTTATTCCTCATCAAATAGGTAACAGATGAAAAAGAGTACTAATTATTTTGTGAAATACAGGTTCTCCCTTGTCTTGCATGGCACTTAGTGCCCATTTAATGATGTATTTTGTGTTACCTGCGGGGACTAAGACTGTGGGGAAAGAAGATACAATAAATGATTTATGTAAGAACTGTTCCTATTCTGTTAATTTTGTAAGTTTACATATATGAAAACCTTCACTTTGTGAGGACATGTGAAAGGACTGGAACGTTGATTTTATGGGAGTAACAGCTCCAGTTGAAGTCAAATATATTCAATTTTTAGTAGATTCTAGCAGTGTGTATTTATTTTAGATTCATTTGACACATTAAAAAGCACCCATCCAGGGTTGGAAATGCCTTTGACATTTATTGAAAACACAGCCATCCTCTAAGCAATTGTTGATTCTTTGTGTAATTATAGAGCCCAGGACTCAGAAAAGCATGTATATAACTTTAAGTACACAGTTAAATGCTCTGATGGACAGGACAACTCAGCTACTACATGGCAGTGAGAAAGAGGGAAATGGAAAGGTCATGTTCTCTCCTCTGTTCGAGTCAATTTGCCATGGCAAAGAAACCATAAATTGGACACATTTTTTTCTATGTGGATGTGGGACCAGCAGAGCCTGATGTTATTTCACTCTTTCTCAGACCAGAGCCTAAGAAATGTGTAGAGGCACGTGGCAGCAACTCATCAGCCTGCAACACATCCTGTGCCAGTTATTCTGTCTGGTGAAAACAAGAACAGAGAAGGAAATCAAGACCTAACATGATCTATGAGAGTTTAGGAGTTGATCTGGTCAGGGGGTTGCAAACAATATCCTTACCCTTGCCTCAAGCATAGCTCAAACCAATGCAGTGTTGTAGTATTCAGAATGAAGAAAATGTGGGTCACTTAAAGACTTTTTTCTGTTTGATTCATTAGGAAGAGATTGTGGACTCCAATTAAATTGATGGATTCTTGAAACCAGTTTTCCTGCTTCCACAGCCTCTGTTCAAGGAGTCCTACTTAGATGAATGGCCCATTAAAAAACAAAAAAAACCAAAACAAACAGATGAAAAAAAAATCCTGATATGATTCTCTGTAGATCTTTCATATTCTCAGTGACCTACATATTTTTTTCCATCAGTTTATGCCTTTATTATGTATATAAACATTGGGAATTAGGCCTCATTCTGAAAAAGAAACTGTGAAAAAAAAGTAAATGTACTGCTTCTGTTACTTTTTATTGTTTTGAAATAAAATGAAATAATTCTCGAATGGCATTTCAGTTTTGTGAACTTTGGCATTGCTGTATAAAGATTAATTCCCCTACCCCACCAATGTTATTTTAACTAAAAGACTGAATTTTTCAGTCTAAGAAATTAGAAGTAAAATTTTAGCTTGCTTAGTGAAGCTTTGCAAGTCACAAGGTGGCTTTGACAAATGGCCCTTTAAAAATAAAAAATAAAAAATTAGTGTTTAATAAATGTACTGTGTAGTACCCTATCTAGATTTACAAACTATCTGGAATGTGTTCTGGAATGACACATTAGACTGACTTTATCAGAGAACTCTGCCTTGGGTATTGGTAGAATACTTGCATTTGTTAGAAAGATTAAGGAAACCAGTAAGAACTCCAGCAAAGAATCTGAGATGCAGAGGAATGAATATTGGATACCTAGAAACAAATCTATAAATTGAATTAGAGTGATAAGAATTCTTGTACTAGAAATTGTGTATCTCTGGGCTTTCTTAGTTTAATAAATATAGACAGGTATAACTTCAATGGTATTGATATTAATAAATGGAGACAATTGTATTCCAGTACATCAAAAACCTGAAAGTCATTCCCCTCTCCAAATAAGATATTCATAAGAAAGGGAAAAAAAAATAAATTTAATACCTTGAAATGTTGAGGAGACTCCAGGAACTGGACTTTGATTATTCATTTAATGAAATAATCTATTGCCTAGATAGAAGAACTAATAGAAAGAACAGCTTAATTATTTTTCAGGATAAATACTAAAATGTTTAGTAGAATCTGAAACAAAATGAGAGGCTGGCTTAAAAGTCTCATGCTAGTGTCAATGCTTATTGCCTTAGCTTGACACAAAACTTTTTCTTGGTGGTGTTTCTATTCAAGTTATTTTACCCTTTTCCTTCATTAGTTTGTTTTTTAGTTCCAGGGGAGTGAAGTGCTCTTGTGAAGCTGTATCACTTTCCTCTTGACATTATCTGCTGGCGCTGGAAGTTCTAATGAGTGGGAAGTATACAAGTTTTCATGGAGTCTCATTGTGTAGTGTTTACATGCAGAAGATGTATGCTAATCCCTCTCCTGAAAACTTAGCTCTTGTGAGCCTTAAAATAGTCTGTATAAAATAGGCAGATGCAAATACTCGAGAAGGGTGCTCATGAGGCAAGAGGAGAGCAGAGTTATGCCACCCCATATGTACATTTGGCAGTGGCTGCTACCAAGTTTTTCACAAGAAGTGTGTTTGAGAAAGTTGCAAAATGGGAAAGCAGCTGAGATCAAGTAGGGGAATAATTTTATAATGAATGATATGAAAGTGATGTAAATACCTATACTGTCTGACAACTTAGTCTCAGCTGATTCTGATAGACATACTGTGGGTATGCAGAGAGGGTCAGAGCTTTCATGCAGATCTGGCCACATTCAACTGAACAAACCGAAACCACTACAGGTGAGTAGCAGCTGAAACAGAGAAAACTCAAGTTTCATTGGTCAAGATGGTTTTAAATAAAGATGTCTCTTACCCCTCCCAGCCCATTGTGTTTTTTGAGTGGTTCCAGTTCTGCTGTCATTCCAGCAACTTTGATCAGCTTTCTGAGTTGTAACAAATTCTGCATTACCTCTTCTGAACCTCTATGAAAGTATGTTTTTATCATCAGCTCTGAGGTTTGACTTTGAGCCTGTTACCTGCTTGTCTTAGGAGTCTCTTAATGTATGCTTTTGCTGGAGGCTGTGTTTCTCAATCATTCTGTCTGCTCCATGCTGTAATCAAACTCATCCAGTCTCTGCTGCCATCCAGGAGGCTCCACAGCTGTTCTCAGCAGAGCACGTGCAGTGTACGTGCTGCAACTGGCAAATGCATGAACCAGAATGGATCAGGTTCCCCTTGGCCACTTGAGTGATGGGTTAACATGGCAACACTGCAGGAGAGGTAGCCACACTGTGAATTTGAGGAGCCTGGTGGCACCAGGAGTTAGAGTGGTTCTGAAGAGAACTGTAAGTGGAGTTACAGCCTGCTGTTGTGCCCAACGTTCAGGAAGAGGTGGAGAGATGGAGATAATAACAAGAAGAAATTAAGGAGACAGATCTGAGTTTGTTTCACTTCATAATATATAAATATAGTATCAAATGTTTGTGTTTTGGCTGTCATTCCTTGTGGAATTACTGAGTATGGGAGGCTCCTATTCCAAGTAATAGTAAATGATAAATGGCTGCTTCCAGGAAAATTCTTTCTCCCTTCAGGTGACAACAGAATGACCAGAATGATGTGCAGAGTCTGTCACCTGATTATCTGATGTTATTAAATAGACGGAATAGTTCACCTGTCTTTTAAAAATGTAGCATATAATGAAATAACAGAAAATAATAGAAAATGTTTCTCAGCCTGATTGCTAATTATCTAGCTCATTTGCATTGATAAAAGCTTGGGAGGAAAAAAAGAAAGCAACTGAGAAAGTGTACAGCCAACCATCATGGAATCAAATATCGCATGATGAAAAAGAAATTTGGAGGGAACAAATTTACAATTGACCAAAGCATAGCTGCCATCTGTCCTTCAAATAAATGAGAATGCAGCTGCTCAATGATGTTACATTAGACTAATGTACCAAGGACTACAAGACTAAATGATGACATCTGAGTCATTTGGCATATATGAAATAGACATTGAAATAAATCACTGTCCTGGAGCAAATATCTTTTTGAAAACAAATGATCCTGGCTCAGCATTTATTCTTGATCAGTTCCTTGTCCCCATCTCTGCTCTGTAGTTGCAGTATTAATTGTGTAGCAGCACAGTGTAAAATAGCCTGACTGTGTGTGCCCCACGCAGGCAGTGCAGATTAAGCAGAGGCTCATGATTCATTAAATGGCAAAGGGACTTAGTGATTTAAGTCCAAACCAATATGAAAGTGATTGGGTCACTTTTAGCCATTTGACAGTTCTGTCTTTGTAAGTAGGTCACAGCCCTGGAATATGAATGTATTAAGGTGATTTTAATTACATGCAACAGCAAGATCGTAAGGCAATTATTTTAACTGTATCTTCTGGATCTTCATTGAGTTCTATAAGCAGAGAAAAGCAGATGATTGATTTCCTTTCTTGTGTTCTTTTGTAAAGGAGCCAAAATCTTTTTACCCAAAGCCCTTTTTATTTGGGTTTATAAACTACAGATATAATTTTATAATGCTTAGTCTTAATGGCTAAGTAGAGGGTGTCTTGTTGAGTATTTGCCTGTATAGTTGGTATTGCTGCAACGTTGCTTTCTGAACAGCAAAATATAAAAAAAGCAATATATAAAAAAAAAAGATGTCAGAGAGAGAACCTGACCTGGACTTAACACAAAAAACCAAACCTTGTGGAGAAGATAAAATCTGTTCTCTGAAAGTCCTTGCTTTAAAATGCAAAGCTTTCTCCCACAATGATGTCACCAATGAAGAGCTTATTTTATAGAGGGTTCTGATTTTAATTGTAGGGCACTACATCAAATTCCAGAAGATAAATGAACATGGAACAGATTTGTACTGGCTCTGTCAATACCTAATCTGACATCAGCATTTTAGCTCTTGGACAAAGGGAGCTTTGAGATCCAGAGATGATGACAAAAGGACCTTTTCTTTATGTTGAATTCAAATGTTAAATTTCTATAAGTTCAAGCACTATGTTATTAATTAAAAAAATAAAAAAATAAAAAGAAAACAAGATGATTTTTGTTTCTTTAAACAGAATGTGCACACGTTATTTTACTGAGACCTTTACAAGCTGCTGTTGGCTAGCTATACACTCCTGAGGCTGTTTTATTATTGTTCACCCTTTCTGCAGAACACAAATGCAGCAACTTATGCCATGACATTTTGTGACATTTCCAGATATGAACATCTGGGAAGTTTAGTGTGACAGTGACAGCAAAGCTGACAATGATTTTCCAGTGCCATGTACAGCCTGGGCATCTGCAGTCATTGTGATTTCATTTTATTTTCCTCTCCCTCCCTCCCTTCCTCCCTCCCGCCCTCTCTCTCTCCTACCCAAATGCTTAATGCATCCTTTCTCTATTTTGGCCTTGAAGATAGAATAATATCCCACATTTATTTCAAAGCTGTGCACGGGGCATTGTACATCAAGTGCATCACAAAGTGGTTCAGAGCAAAAGGGAAAGTGCATTCCAGCTAGCAAGAGGAAACGCAGCTGCACAAGTTGGTCTAATTGCAGACATTGGGTGGATTTGCTCATCAGATGTCTACTCTGCATAAAATGGAAGTTAAACAGCTAAACATTAATTACTTCTATTATTGCATTTATATATTGAGATGAAAGGGGGAAAAAAACCCCAACCAACAACCCAACAACCCACACGTCTTGAGTAGTAAGCCAAAGGGAGAGAAGGGGAAAAAGCAACAACAACAATAATAATTATAATAATAATAATAAAAGAAGCCAAACATTTGCTGCATTGAAAATGTAAAATGTCTTTTTTTTTCTGCAATGAAAGGTGTGCACTGGAAGAATAGAACACTTTTCTGAATGACTGGAACTTCAACACTAATGATTAATTAACAAAATAATGTAAAACAAAAGTATGCTGAAACTTTTAAGAAATGTTATCAGGAATTTGAATTAAATGTTATCATTTTGAATTAAAACTATGTAATAAACATTGGTATGGGTGACTGGAGGGAGTTACAGAAAGGAAAAGACAGGGCTGTGTGCCAGCTATATATGTTCGTGTTGGATTTAAGTGTTGCATCTAAGAACCTGTCTAAAGGAGGAATTTTTGATGTAAAATTATTATTTCCTGTGACCTAATTGTGTGTAGCAGAAACAATTAGTCAACATGTTATTATGTCATCTTAATCTTCAACTTATTTGCCATTTCTGGTCTCTTAGATGTCTACCAAAATGGTATATCATAATGAGCAATCTCTCTGTTACTTTGAGAGCCAATTCTGAGTGGCATTAATGAAAACAAAACTTGCATGACCTACCTGCTGTGTTGTAGCATTTGCAGCCACAAGACTGTGTGAAAACCTCAAAAAAATTGTAGCAACAAGGTCTTAAAATTATATAGTATATTCCCTAGCTTAAAAATATTCAAATGAAAGATTCAGTTACCTACTTTAATTTTTATGCTGTGAGGAACTGTGCCTCAGCACAGGATGACAGCAATATAGTTGTTATTAATTGATTAATTTATTTACAGTCAATCACTGAAAATATTAATAATAATCATTAATTATTAATATAATTAATATTAATATAAATATTAATAATTCTGGTGAGTGTCTGCCTGGCTAAAAAGTGCCAATGATGTCTCATAGCTGGATTTTTTTTTACCTTCTAGAAATA
>JANHGL010008602.1:30877-41495 GCA_024611195.1 Ceyx melanurus
TGGATTTTTTTTTACCTTCTAGAAATATATAAAATAAGACAGAGAGACTGAGTTTTTAAAACTGCCATTAGCCAGTGATTGTTTCAGCCTGAGACAATTCTGATAGAAATAAACTGATTTCCTTACCCAGCTGAACTTATTAAACCAAAAGATATTATTATAATCTTAACTGCAAAGTGGCCTGATGAATCAGATCCCACTAAAGGTTTCTCTTCTGCCTCTTCCCCCTTTGCATCCTCCTCCAGCTTTCTCTTCATTTTAAATTTGCATGCATCTTCCCCTTATTTTTCTGGACTTTTGTCCTTTGCCCCTTTTTATCCTGCTGAAAACCTAAGAAAATGGATAGAGCAAGGTCCAAATACAGTGTCAAGAGCCTACAGAGAGATTTCCTTAGAAGACAGCAGGCAGCAGATTTGTATTTTCTGCTTCACAGTATGGGGATGCAGCAAACACGACCAGCTGTTCCATGGAGAGTTTTTGGCAGAGTGAAAACATTTTGTGCAACGATGCTCTGGCCTGGCCTGAAACTTTCTTTCTCCTAAACTTGCTTATGCAGTGTACTGATGAGCTCAGTTGGTCTGGGGATGCAGTGTCCCCCTTCCACCCACCCCAGCCCCTGTGCATCTTCTCTGCTCTTTGAGCCACCTGTGGAGAATAAATATTTTTCTATTGCTTTCTGTGTCTTTTGGCTCTTGCATATCCCTATCAGCAAACACAAAGTTCTTTGTGTCCCCTTCCTTGTCTGGTGGCTGGTTCACTGTGTTGCATCATCCAAAACACCTACTCTGCATTTTGGCTTGTCTAAGTGACCTTCTCTTCACCCAGGCCTTTGCTTCTTCCTCTTGTGGCAAGAATAGCAAATCCAGACATAGAGCAAATTTTTTTCCATGCTTCATTTCTCTTGAAATTTTCACCTTTGTCAACTGTCAGGTAACTGAATTAGTTCTCAAATTGTTTCTCTTTATTTTTTTGCGTGTGAATGTTTCTGTGGAGACTTTGCTGACTTCCATGGGACTCCTGTGCTGTAGTCTTAGCTGTGGACTAGTTTATGCGTGTACATTGGTGGAAGTTTGGTCCTGGGTACTACAATTAGCCATGTGTGGATATTACAGGTACCCATGGATGACCAGGCTGTAATGCCACTGGAAAAGTCACTGTTCAAAATCACTTCATCACATGCATATAGGAATTACTACTGCTGGTGATACCCCAGAAGTGAATCCAAAAATAGGAAATCAAATGAAGCAGGAAACACCTCAAGAGCTCTGGTGACAGGATCCCAGCTGATCTGTGTCAAATGGAATATGGGCATTTACAGAGTTAACTGAAATATAAAGCAATGCTAGAGGATATTTTGGCAGCCAGTGGAGGCTGAAATTGAGAAGGTTCACTTGTTTTGTGACCCTTTAGCTAGACCTTCAGGATGCTGGGCACAGTATTTTACATGTCTTCAACTTTTCAGCTAGTTTATTTTGCCTCACTTCCAGGAGTCATATAGACCTTTTGATTGACACTGCTTCTCCCCCTGAAAAAAATAATAAACCCCACACAGAATAATACTAAAAGTAATATATTGCTTATAAAACTACACAGGTTGTGAAGAATATATTAAGCTAGTTTTGTTAAGCAGCTTGAATAAGAGCTTTGAAAAAAAACCCAAAACAAAATACATGACATGAATGAGCACGGGAATATTACAAAAATCAATAAAAGTTTTTAAAAACCTATTTATGGTGACAACTGGTAGTTTTGCTTTGAGTGCTTTTTCTGTCAATCCATATATTAGGGGGTTGAGCTGTCTTACTATGACCCTGCCTAGGACTGCACACACACTGACACTGATTTTCCCTCTGACACACCACTAGCTTTCCCCCTGAAGCTCAGTATTATTTTATGCCATGTATTAATTTCTTGCATGAATGCTTTATTTACCTTCATTTCGACTATGCTGCAGGTGGAAAAAGAACAGCATTACTGGCAATAGTTTTGGTGGCAAAAAAATGAAGGACAGCTCAGGGTCTTGCATAGCTCCAGGATAACACCACTGTGAAAGCAATTTGGAGGTGTGATTTGTCATTAAGGAGGACTGGTTTCTTAAATATTGGTGCTTCATTGTACTAAAGGTGAGTATGAAGTTTTGCAGTCTATTCAAAGCTAGAAGATCTAACCATTTCTGGGCTCCATTCAAAAGCTGCTCAAGTCAATGGGTCTTTCCTGGAATTTCAGCCAGTGTTTGGTCAGGCTTTCAAACACATTTATTCTTGCTTGAAAGTGTCTGGTAAGAACAGCTGAACTATTGGTGATAAAATTACAAATTTATGTAATAATTAAGTAGAGTTTTCTTTCTAAATTGCTGTTGGGTACTAGCAACTGTTCTTTTATTTTTTTTTTTCCTTGTAAGAGACTGTATTTACTGCACTTTGTTCTGGTTTAGTAACATTATAGAAGTGGTATCCATACAATTTATATTAGTTTTCCTAAAACATTTTTAGGCATTTGCTCAGCACATATGACTTTTCAGTCTTCTTGGTAGCTTTATATCTGTTTTTCTCTGCAATAATTTGCTCATCTCTTCATGATCTTCCAAACAATGGAGCTGTTCTTTTTAAAGTAGTAGGTACACATTTCTTCAGTTAGTTTTAATGGCTAAATATATGGCTAAATAACCAAATCTGTTTGAGAAATGAACATTTAATTTTTATATTTTTCCAGACTCTAATAGTTAGTCTCCAGAGGCTAATAAATCTGATTTTCAGCATTTAAAAATATATTCAGAAATAGAGAGGTTTTGATGCTTATGTCTGCATGTGTTTATGTGGGATTGTGATATTGTGTGGTTATCAAAAATGGATATTCACATGTATATGAATGCATGTATACATGCATATCTATGCTTAAACCATAATAGATATAGATATATAATTGATAGAGTACAAATGAATGTAACTAGATCTAAAGTGTTTGTTTTTAAGCTTCTATGTTATGTGCTTCACTTCTTCTAGGAGTGAGGAAACAGGTTTTGCATTTGCCTTGAGGATGAATGCAGGGGTTGCTTAAATTGCAACCACAAAAACTTCAAGAGCACAAATCCAGAAAAAGTAAAACAAGAAATAAATTTAAAATGAAGCTTATAAGTAGTAGTACAGTATTAGATTAGTGCAGTATCAAACTTGCTGCCATAAGATACTTATTGAAAGGTTATTGCATAATTGCCAATTTCATGGTTTCTTGCCCTTTCCTCTGATGCTGGTCACTGTCAGAAAGAGGATATTGGACTGGATGAATTGGTCTGAATCACTGTGACAATGGCTGTTTTTGTTATTGTGAGGAAATGATAATTTCTCCTAGTATCTTACCAACAAGAGCACTGCCAACATACAGGCACTAGACTGAGAAACAACACACACATTGTGATTATTTTAGAATGCATAACTTTTAAAAGCAAGATTAAAATGGAGATGTTTTTCTTGGAGAGAGATTAATGCCTTGTACTTTTTTTAAAAGAAACATGATCCAGTATTCTGCTTATGCTAATGAAAATTCCTTTGGTAATTTTTTGGGGGTAATTTCTTCTTTAAAACATTCTGCTCTAGGTGTCCCAACTAAAAGGAATCTAAGATTTGTGTCTTCTGATTTTAAACATTGACCATTTTTTCCTGAGTCAGGCTTTCCTGTTAGGATATATTCGTTGTGATTATTGTTTTTTTCTTACAGTTAAAAGATGTACTATGTTTCAGTCTCAGTACTTTTATATCAAAAACTAAAAAATACTCATGATACTTTTAGTAATAATTTTCTTGATTGCGTGCCTCATATCACTTTAAAATTGACTTTTAGAACATCACCAGGGCCTCTTTAAACACTTGGCTGAAGGACTCCACAGAGCTGAAACAAATACCATTGAATAATTTTGTTGGGATGGTTCCTTAGGCTTAGGAAAAAGATTAAATCCTTAGCTTAGATCACAAGCTAATCCTCCTGGTACATTTACATAGTGTAATTTTTTAAGTCTCCAGAAATTTGTGAAAAAGAGACCCAAATTTCTCCAAAAATCTAAACGATTCTATGATTCTGTAAGAATATGCACAGAACCTGTAGAATGTTGGATGTGCTCCATAAATCTATGTTGTGGAGAAAAATGCTTCTGTTAATGAGGCTGCACTGGAACCTGCAGGAACCTTGGGTTGTCATTGCTGATTCAAAGGAAGCAGACAAAATATCCATACACTGTGTGCCATTTGTGAGGACAGAACAGACTGATGCAAGCTCCTGCTGAGAGGGAGCCAGGATGATCAGATCTGCTTGGTCATAAAAGTTATTCACTGGCAAGCTTGCAATTTAGAATGTCAAATTATTAGCTCCTTCTGGCATGCTATGATTTTCTTAATTATAATAAGTTTACAGATTTTGTTGATGAGGTCACCACGGGAGCATAGCAAAAGAATTGAAATCCCTAATTGCTGAGGGACAGTTAGCAGCAAAAGCACCTTTGCAAACATCTCTAGATGCTGCAGTTACCACTTTATAGTCAGTGGAAATATGTGTGGTAATGAACCCTCTCACTTCTTGGCTCTGGAGTTCTGAGATCCCAGGAGCAGTGTAACTCATCAGAGGAGGATCTTCTGTTTGGATGATGGGAATTAGTTCTGCATGAAAAGGGGCAATGCCCTTCACACTTTGGAGGATACTTTAGCTGCTTTTTTTTTTTTTTTTTGCTTTTTTTTTTCAATGTTTTATATGACTGCAGAGAAAGAAAACAGAATTTTCTGATACCTGGTCCATGTACAGGGTAAGACATATAGAAAAAAATTGTCTTTGAGATGGCAGAAATCCCTATGCCTGCTCAAGGTATTATGAAATACTCTGTATCTTCCTGATTTTATCCAGTAATAATCCTGACAAGACTGTTTTGAGTTATTTTGCCATGCTTATGGATTTTAGTCACTTATCCTTGCATTGTAAACTACTTTTTTTCTCACTCTTGGTGCTGTTACTCAACAACACGGACTGCTAAGGTCAGAGAACATTGTAGGTTGCCTCTTACCTGTCCCCAGCTTCCCCTTAGAATCTACTTTTTCCAGAATCTGTTGCCAGAGGAAAAGAATCTTCTCAGTCTTTTTGAACAGGGGAAGACGTTCCTCAGGAAAGAATTTCTATTCACATGATTTGCATGATTTTCACCCACAAAGGAGAGCTTGAGAACCCTCCCTACCATCACTCCCCTGGTGAAATCCTGAAAGACCTCCAGCACTTTGGTACATTCTCAGATGAGTCAGAATTTGACAACACCTACAGATCAACTTGCAATTTTCTGTATAGCAGCCCTCCTAACTGTGTCTGTTAGATAGCAACATGAGCTGAAAACATCACAGAGGCACAATTTAGACATATTTGTGACAATTCTCTTCTTATTTCCTTCTGATACAAAGATTCTGGCAAATGCATCTCTACAGATCTCATCTGTCTGCATAATCTCACCGGTCTGATTAAGGAGACCTTAGTCTGAGTGTTTAGATGTTGCAGTCTTTTTATGTAAAACAAATGAAACCCTTCTAGAGATTCCATCAGACTTCTTATTTGTTCCTTATTAAAGAGCTGTTGCTGTCTAAAGATGATTTAAAGAGTTTTCAGAGATTATAAAGTATGTTTTTAAGGTAACTAGACTAGAATCTCTGGATGATACAGATCCATCACACTGGATGGAGACAGCTTTTCCTACCCCTTTGAGCATCCCACTCATTGGTACATTTATTTATAGTTGCATGGACTATTAATTATAGATGCATAAATTATTAATTAGTCTTCTACAATATGGACTCATTTGGTAAGAGTATTATTTTGCAGTCTGTTTTTAGGCTATCTCCAAATGCCCACAGCTCATGCAGCACCAAAAAATCTGAGGCATTTGTTGTCCATAACTTTGTAACATTGAATATTATCCTGCAGCTGGCTTTTCTTCCCCTCTATTACAAAACCTGATGAAGATTGTGTTTCTCAATGGAGAAAGACCTGAATGTTCTGCATGGAGGTGCATCCTCCTTGGGATGAAGAGCAGCTATGTCAAGAAGCTGCATTCAGCTTTACTATTAATCACTAAAATCTGTTTTGCTCTCAGCTCTGGACATTTGTGTGGTACTTACCAGCTTAGTTACTTTTGTTATTTTGTTTTAATCTGTTTTACTTTGCTTGACTTTGAGAAGATTGTGATTATTTTCTCAGCTCTGGGAATAATTTGTAGTTTCACATACAGAGAAGTAAGCATAACCAATGATATGTAAATTAACTGCTTGTTTTACCCCAAAGAAACCATCTTTAGATGAAATACAATTTGAAGTATTCTTATTCTGCTTAGTGCTCTGCTGCACTAATTGGAAGAGTTAAATGATATAATCTCAAGTACTCGCCAGAAGCTCTGGGCAAGGAATGAACATTTTATGGCTTATCAATCAGTGGCTGCCAAAGAAAAAGGAGTTTTGACTGGATAATGTATGCATATGTGAAGACTACTAGCCCTCTTAACATAATATATTGCACTGTCTGGACAGGTGAGCAAGATACTGGGTACCACTTTAGGAAAAATCTGAAACTGCAACATCTACAGTTTTGTTGGAAATCTTTACACTTTTCCATTTAAAGGAGTGTTCTTAACAGAAAATGTTTTAAAAGATAAGCCTGGTGGTTCTAGCAGTCTTTGTCAAGGGGTAAGTAACTAACTTATGTGTCCATATGCTAGCCAGAATTTCAAAGAAATAAAACCATTGTATTAAATTTCAGCCTGAAATGCCATGTCATAAACAGAGTATTACTAATTTTCAACTGATAGGTGATATACTCTATGAAAATTAAGTATCACAGTGGAAAACCATTCATACTCTAAAAAAGAACCAACAAATCAGGTTATGCCTCCATAAATCACCATGGGGTTTTTTATTTGTTTGTTGTCATTATTTTCCTACCTTATTTTGATGCATTTCTGAGCTTATGACTTACCAGGAAAGGTAAATCAGGGAGGTCACTGGAGACTGAAAAGTCTTTTTGTGTGGACAAGGCTAATGAGTAACTTCAGCCCCTGCTAACAGGACAGCTAGTTCCAAGATTTTCTTTAGGAGTAAAAGCCAGTGCAGTTCAATATCCCATTCAGCAGCTGCCATTCTGGAACTGACCATCCAATATGTGGGATGAAATACCTGCTTCTACAGGGATTTAAAGACAAGATTATTTGGAACAGAGTCAGAAATGTATCAGCTTTCAGGAAAGGTTCATATTTCAGAAAGAAGAGAGGAAGAAAAAGCTGTTTGGAGTGCTGTAAGCTTGTTCACAAACTTGAAATGCAATGCAGTTGTGATAAAGGCATGGCTCTGATAGCTGAAGAAATATAAGACCAGATGTATGCACATCTCAGCTTTCACAGTTCTGTTGCTTTAGATTTCAGCTATCACTTCCAATAACTGAAAATACATGTTGGCAATTGTAAATCCATATGTGGCATCCTCGTGAGGAAAGGCAAAGCTGCAAAAACATAGTGCCATAAATGCACTGACTTGCCTCCAGTGCCCCATTTTCAGCAACAAAAGGAAATAAATCTTCAAACTGTACATAAAGCTCTCTTGCCATATATTGCTATTATTCCTGATTCATTAAACGCTTTCTTGCTGTAATGAAACTTGGGGGAAAATGGCCATAGAACAAATATGGAAAAATAAAAGCACAATTGCTTGTGTGTTATTATTGCTATTAATCAGCACCGTGGGACTTGTACAGTGGTATGATGTTTCCATAGTATTTGACATGCTCATATGCAGTACTTCATCTATAGAAAGCATTACAGACAGGTTAGCAATGAGACAAGCCAGAAAAAAAACCAAACAACAAAACAACAGTGATTGTATGTAGGCAAATATTTCAGCTGAGCCTCAGTTTAGTGCAAAAGCACATTCAATATTTTCAGGAATCTCATGGCTCTTCAATTTGTCTGTATAGCAGGAAGGACATCAGATGACAACAGGTGAAGAAAGTGATTGATTAAAACAAATTTTCTCCTACTCTAATTTAAGATTAATTTTCCTTGATTAGTTTTGGTGTGTCCTCACCCCGTATTAGCCTAAGTAATTTGAGGTCAGGTGTGAAGGTGTTAATTGACTTTTGCTCAGTGCCAGCAGAGGTTATAGCAGAGTTCCTGTGTTGCTGCTGTGTGGCAGGTGAACTGTGTGTGGAGGATTATTGCTTGGGAGATTTTGTACAGCTGGTAGCTCAGGTGTTTTGAGTGTCTCCTGATAGGCTATAGAAAAGCTAGTTTGCTCTCTAGAGCTTGCAGTAAAAAATGTTGTGGAGAGGTAGTGAAGTGCTCTCATTCCTTCAGTGATTTAGTTTCACTCTCACAAAAACTAGACTGGCTATCATTCTGAATGAAAACAGGACCTGAAGGCTATACCATATTTCCAGATGGACAGAACTGAAAGCTCCAAGAAGCTCAGAGTGGTGAGTTTTTATGTGGGAATGAGAAGAGAGAGAGTTTCTGTGTGTAGGTAAGGCTAGCTTTAGAATGGGGATAGTGTTGTGACATTATAAAGTGTATTTCTGTGGCCCAAGGTTTAAGAAAGTTGCTGGTATTTATTCACTTCTGGTAAGGATGAGTGGTTTGTATGAGTGGGTGGGTTAAATTAAATTCCATTATGAGCTATTCTTCTATCCCCCTTCTGCAGCTTTATAATCTCAGGTCTGTTACTCAGAATATGTGGGAAGATGGCTGGAGTAAGATTGCTTTTTCTGTCTGGGTGTAGGAGGTTTATCACTGGATGTGGTTGCTTTATGAGTCCTTTTCTTTGTGATAGAAGGTTGATGCATGGGAACAAAGAGAAGCTTGGGGAAATTTAAGGTAAATAGAAGATTAAGAACTTCAGTAGATGTTATTCTCCAGTGCTATATCCCCTATAATCTTGTAGGGCTAATTTGCCACAAGACCATTGTGTTAAAATAAGTGCCATTCTGGGGTGAGAAAACCATGATGAGTTAAGATCTTTAAAAATAAGTTCTCTGAGGTTTTTAGCTTGTTGTGGAAGTTGCTGTGTCATTTGTATGACTTCCTATTGACAAAGGTTGCAGTTGGGCTGGTACTCTGATCTCTTGAATCATAGAGGTTAAAGATCTGTTGCTCTTGAAACTGTGTGTGTATATTTCTGTATGTATGTGTACATATAAGGGTGGCTTGTTGGTTTACATAGGCTTAAAAGCTTCTCCCCTGAAGCCAAGGCAAATTACACTGACTAATAGAATTAAAACTTTGTCATATTGTATCTGTGAATGTTCAAATAATCACTTTCACATTGTTTTCTATGTGATTTTTAACATAGAGCTGACATATTTTGGTGGGAAGGTTTGTTTTAAAGTAATTTATTGCTTAATTATAATAATACTACATCAGTAAATTCAGTAGTCAGCTTGTTTTTGCAGGCAGCTTGAATATTGTTATCAGAATTTGCTCATTGTGAGAAGTCAGACTAGGCTTTAGATAAGCAGAGACCAGATGTGTGAGGTGACCCAAACATTTTCTACACACAGAAAAATACTTAATGAATATTTCACCTGTTTTAACATCTGCTGGTTTGAGTATGCTTTAACAATAAGGTTTTTTTTATTGCTGCTTCTGGTATAAAACCTTTCTTGCTTTGAATGTGATTTTGTAAATATCCTTTTTTTTTGTTCTTTGTTTTCTGCAAGTTAACAGTGCACAAGACCTTAGTTTCATCAGAAGCAATTTTGTTCTAGTTTATTAGGTGGTTATATCTTCAAGGCTGAGTGAATCATGGATTATGTTTAAGTGGCAGGGCAGAGGAGAAGCACATATAGTTGGACCTAATATTTCATGTGGGAGCAAGAAGAAATCAATATAGAATTCCAGCTAGGGAATTCTAGTCTGTGAAAGTGACCATGATGTCAATTATTTGAGGTAAAGTTAGAAGATTTTTCATTTTAAAGAAAGTCCCAAAAGCTACTGTCATAAAAACTTTTTCTAATAAGGAATTGCTAGATTAAATTTCTTGGCCAGTGTTTTGCAGTAGGTAACTCAAGTTAAACACATTAAAGCCTGCAAAGCTAAAGATGCTCTTTCTTCCTTGGGTTCAAGATAGTAAAAATATCCTTGCTGAGATTTTTGTGAGTACTTGTGTGTGGATTTATCAAAGCTATGACAATTTTTACATAGAGCACTCCACTCTGCATTAATTAATTCTGTTGACCTAATAACTGCATTGCTGATGGTCTAGAAGGTGACCTAAAAAGTTCAGATGCTAAAGATTTCAGCTTTAGGACAAAACAATAAATGTTTAGGGGAGAAAACAGATGCAACTGATCACAGTTTTAAAAACAATGGAATTTCTTTGTCAGCAGAAGAGATTAATAGAAAATTATTGATGCTCTATACATTGTCTCAGTGTTAATGGTCTCCATCAAGAAAAGTGTGTAATATTTGTTGCAAAATTAGCTCATTGACAGAAGAAATAAGATTTCTGAAGTGCAAGATAGTGTTAGAAGGCATAATGGTTATCCACTCAGGAGAAACTGTGGAACAAAAGCAATGTAGGCAGATGTAGTTGCAAAGATGGTCTTGGTTAAGAACTTT
>JANHGL010008602.1:41595-90366 GCA_024611195.1 Ceyx melanurus
TGTAATATTTGTTGCAAAATTAGCTCATTGACAGAAGAAATAAGATTTCTGAAGTGCAAGATAGTGTTAGAAGGCATCCACTCAGGAGAAACTGTGGAACAAAAGCAATGTAGGCAGATGTAGTTGCAAAGATGGTCTTGGTTAAGAACTTTGCTCTTTTGATTTTGCATATCTTTCTGAAATAAAAGCAGGTCTGCAAAACAAAGGTATAGTGTTATCTATGGTAGAATGGAGAGTGCTGTAATTGGAGAGCTTTATTGTGTATGCTCAAACACAAAATTAAATGCTAAAAATCTTTAAGGCAGCTCATTTGCTAGTCAGTCTCAAATATAGCCCAGCTGAAATCAAGTTGTATAAATTAGTCTCCTGTGTTTTCTCCTCAGACTGGGAGATCTGCCTTTTTTTTTTTTTTTCACAAATGTTTTGGTTATAGTTGTGTGTGGCTCTGGAGTCAGTGTTCAATTTAAAAGATGTATTACACCCAAGAAGCATTTAATCAAGCATTGCCATTTAAATCTACAAGGGTGTTTACAATATAAAAGAAAAAAATCTTTTGGGTTTTTGTGCTACTGGAGACCAAAGCTTCAGAAGACTTTGTAGCAATACGTGTTTTGAGGTCAACCTGTATTTTTATAGCTAAACTTCCAAAGTGAGAGATGCTGAATTCTCCAAATTAATACTATAGCTGAAGAACTATAAGAGACAGAAAGTGCTTAGAAAATGAGGATGATGAACTATTATGCTTCTATATGTATGCATTGTTTTCAGCCTTAGGATAATACAGTTAATATTTCATTACTTTCAGACTATAAATACTGATATCTATGATTATTGGCTGAATAATACTGTCAGGTGTAACTGCAAACCATTCATCTTAGTGGTGATTCCATTCAAATTAAGGGAAAAGCTTCTACCTTTCTCTACTGGAGCATGCTTGTGTGGGTTCCCCAGTGCTGTGGGTTTCTGATTTCCATCTGACAGCTTGATTGTGCTCTTTACTCCAATTACTGTATTTTTCCCACACACATCAAGAGGAAAGGTGGTAATATTCTTAGTAATTTTTTAAAATTTTTATTTATTTTATATATATATGTATTTATTTTGGTTTTTTTTTTTTACCCTTTACTTCCCAAGTAGGACCAACTGAAGGCTTGACTGTTGTTAGCACTTTGGTTGAGCTGATGTGCTTTCTGGTTGCTAAAATGAGAAAAAGTTATATTTTTTTAGGGCTCATTGGAGGTGCCAAAGAACTGATACTCAAAATGTAGTTAAGGTGCCAAATTCTAGTTGATAGAATTATAACTACTAAAACCCTTTGAAAATCTGAGCTTTCTGACTTGGGATGCTTTCTCCTTTCAAACACTGTGAGTGTGCAATGGAAGGGGAGGATAAAGTATCATCCTTGAGACGAATGGGGAAATTATAGAATGGGAGTCTTTCCAATAACAACATGGTGACTCTAAGAGGCCATCCTTCAACAGATGGAGGTAGCATTAGGGAGGTGGAAGCTGGCAGGAGAAGAGAGCAAGAAAGCAAAGCTGCAGGCTCTGATACTTGACGTTTGATGTTTGAATTCCAGAATCAGCTGGAATTCTCTGTGTTGTCTTGCTCCAACTCTCTCCTCTAGTTAATTGCTAAGGGAGAGGGACCCAAAAGCAAATTAACTCTCAGGATGAAAAATTTAGAGCAGCGTAGATTGTTTCGTTCAAATCAATGGAAGTACAAAATGAAACAAAATTCTGAAGCTTTTCATACTCCTGTATTTCCCAAATGATCTAAAGCTGTATGTTGTCTCTGGAGTTCCTAGCTCACCTGCCTTTTCAGAGTGCTGAACAGACCAGGAAATCAATAAGATGACTAGGAACATCAGTGTTAGTATGATTAAGCTTTTGGGCACCTGGAAGTGTTTTCATAGTGGTTGCATTTACTTTTTCTGTTTACTGCACAATTAATTCTGAGCTGCTTTTGCTGTTTCTTCTTGGAGAGATGCTTGCTGAAGAAAACTTTAATGAGACGTTTTGCAATCTATTTATGCCAAACTATGACTGTCTTTCTAATCAGGACAGAGATTGCCTACTGGAAAAGCCTTGATTACTCACTGAAAGATCCAGAGTTCTGACAACTCATCCTTTTAGACTCAGATTAGCTGAACACTGTGCCTGTATGTGCCTGGTGGTCATGAAGGTAGCCAAGAGGTTGAGAGAGGTCTGAAGTACCACAGGAAGGGTATGTACAATAGTGCCAGTGCACCACAAAAAACAGTCAGGTTCTTGACCCTGGTCTGAGACACGAGGTTCTTAAAGTGTTTTTGGGGAATGTGATTCAAAACTGCAGCTGCTAGGAATATGATCCTTACCCTGAAACAACAAGACCACACTCTGCATTTAGATGCTAATTGTCAGATGGTTGTTAGTAGTTAAATTATATACTTGATTCTGTGTTTTGCTCAAATATATCAACTTTAAATAACCGACCATCTTCTAGCTCTGTTAACCTTGACCTAGATGATAGTCCCTGAGACAGAAGGAAGTTTGGTAGTGGGACAGTAATTGAGAAGCCAACAAAAGACTGATTGTGCTTTGTCTTGATCATCAAAGCTTATTGTATGCCTTCCAGTGATTGTAGGTTGTCCTTGTCATACACTGATCTCATGTATTTAAATGTCCTACATGATCTTTAGAAAACTTTTGTCCCTGTTCCTGCTTGGTAGTTAAAAATACAAAGCTCTCTTGATATCTTTTGCTGTATTATACTATAGTCAGCCCATTACCTGGCTATACAGGTATATAATAATAATATATATAATTCTCTATCATGGTTTGGAGGAAGTTATTGTAGTGGGCACCAACTACAGTAGATAAAACAATTTGAAAGAACTTAATAAACTTTGATGTTTCCTCAACAGCCTTAACATGCCCTTTAATTTCTCATATTTGCTGCCTGCAAGCCTCTTGCTGGCTAAGAAAAAAGGAGTATTGTCTTTCATCAAGAGCAGGACTGTTTACCAGCCCTTTAACTCAACAGGAGAATTTTGAGCTTGTGCAAAATTTGCAGTTGAGCAGATGGACAGCACACAGGAGACCAAAATGACACAAAGGGAGCTCTTAGTTTATAGTTTGGGTCTGTCTCTAGGTTATCAGCTTTGTACTCCCTGCAAACAAGGCTGGTACAGCAAAAAGAGGGCTGAGGCCAAAAGAAAATCCTCTGTGATGAGTGAGAACACAAAATGTGGGTCAAGATGTTTAAACCTCCTCCCTGGTTGTTCAAGCTTGATGGGTAATGTGAAAATTGCAAGACTGATACACAAGAAGCTTTGCTGTCCTTTCTCACTCAGCACGTGTTACAGTTAGCAGACATGCAGAGGGATTTTGAAATTTTTCCACCAAAAATGTTGAGGCACATCACTGACCTTGCAAGACACAGGGTTCCTTTCTAGTACAGGTTCACTTAAGATTTTTTTCTGAGCAGAAAGAGTTTAATACACCAGCAGTGCAGAATATAGCTCAAACTTCACACAGTGACCTGAAAAAGTGGTAAATGCAAGAGGATAGCCTTTAGTCTCAACTAAAAATTGAAGAGATTGAAGTCATAAGAAAATGAGGGAAAAGAAAAAAATAAGTTGAGAAATACATTAGGCCTAGGAACTCCTCTACTCTCCCTTCTTATGGGCTTTTTCTTTTGCTGGAGACCAAGGCATTGGCATTTGACCCACAGGAATTTAAAGAAGAAACTTGGGACAGATTGTTCCCAAAGGATAGGATTTCTTTGATACTATGGTCAAACAGTCATAAAATTTCCAGAGCTGCAACTGGCAAAAGGGGGAAAAGAAAAAAGTAAGATCTAAAAGGAGAAATACTGATAATAAAAAGAATCAGGTTCTTTCCCCTTAGGAAAAGACTTGTAGATAAATTCAATTTTTCCTTGAAGGAAAACTGAAATGTTAACAATGTGGTATTAAAAAAGACAGCACTTGACCATCCACTGGTTTTACTAAAGCATTGATCTTCTGGTGTAACTTATTAAAATGTAAATTAAAAAAAAATTTAAAAGGGCTTGACACCCTATTAGATCTCTCCCTAGCAGTAACTCCCCAGTTTATATTCTTCTTGAAGTGAGATGACAGCAGTGGCTTTGGCAGTGGAGTTTTTTTGTTTGGTTTGGTTTTGGGTTTTTTTGTTTCTGTGGGTGTTGGTTTTTTTTGTTTGGTTTTTTGTTTGGTTTTTTGTGTGTTTTTTTTGTTTAGGTTTGGGTTTTTTTTATCATTCATGCTTTCATCTTCTCTATATAAATGTTGGGGTTATTCATTGGTTTAAGGAACTACTTTCTATCAAAACCCGAAAGACCTGCTATACTTACTATATATATGTATTATATGCCCTTTTCCATTCAAAGCTTGTACTTTGACTCTTGATTATTGCCTCATACAACTTTATAAATGCAATGTATCTATTTTCTTGTAATTACAATTTTCTGAGTCTTGCTGATTTGCCTTTTATGACTGACCATAGTGGAACAGTAAAGAGATGACAAATGAAAGAGACTCTTAGAGGAATGGAAATTGTGATCAGAATTTGGCACTGGGTTGCAAGTTTAAGTGTGTGGTTATTAGTCACCAGAGTAAGAGGTGGTTGTGCAATGACCCAGAATTATTTTTGTTGTATTCAAGTAGTGCAAACCACAGATAAGTGATACTAGTTTAGAGAGAATAATAGTTCTTCTGCCTCACCTCAGTGACCATAAATATGCCCTAGCTGAAGAATACTCTCCTGTTATGCATATGTTCTCATAAAAGCTGGAAGAATCCTTGCAGGCAGCCTCACTTTGAGGAGTAATATATATAAGGTTAAAAAATGACAAATATAGTTATTATATCTTCATCATATGCTACTCAAGATCAGTTTCACACAGTGATGTGTAATCATAGAATGTTTAGGGCTGGAAGGGACCTCCAAAGGGCATCTAGTTCAGCCCCCCTGCAGGGAGAAGGGAAACCCTCAACCAGACCAGGCTGCTCAGAACCTTGGCCAACCTCACCTGGAATAGCTCCAGAGATGGGACCTTAACCACTTCCCTGAGGAGCCTATTCCACTGTTCTACCACCCTCAAGGGAAAGAACTTCTTCCTGAGATCCAGTCTAAATCTACTCTAATTTAAACCCATTATTCCTCATCCTTTCACTAAAGGCCTTTGGAACCAGCCCCTCACGGTTTCAACACATTGTATTAAATTCTCAGCCTTAATAATATAGCATTACATGGCACTTGCAGTGTTTGGGTCAGGCCCAAAGGTCTGATATTGCTTTGTACAATACATTCTTCATAGAATCATAGAATTAGGGGTTGAAAGGGACCTGTGGTGATGGTTGAGTTCAAACCCCCTGCCAGAGCAGGATCACCTAGGGCAGGCCACACAGGAACATTGTAGAAGTAATAGGAAACAGAGGGATTGCATCTTTATAGCTCTCCATAAAAGTATTTGTGAAAAGGTAGTAAAGTTTTATGGCAATAAAATTAGCCTCTAGGTTTGCTAGTAGTAGCTAAGATTGTGTGAGCTACCATTTCTTTCTAAACTTCTCGTTTGTTACTCAAACTTGGGTAACATTTTGCTATTTGTGGTGGGGTTTTCCAGTTATCTTTGCTGCCTGAAGGTGGTTCTGGTCATGTTTTATTGTGGACTTTTAGCAGCAATAACAGTTCTGCCTTTTTTAAGTGTATGAAAGCTATGGGAAAAAGTCTTTCCCCTTCAGTGACTGTTGATCTGTGCTTAAAGCACTCCACTAGCTAACAAGGCAGGAGATGGAAAGCTGAAATAGTCCTTACTGTGGAAAAGCAGATTTCAGTGTTCTGGTGAAAACTGGTTTTAGTTTGAGCAAATGAGTAGGAAACTGCAAAAATACACACATGCTAGGCTTTGTGTATTTGAAATAACCATTTTAATGTGATTTTTATCACAAAATATGCTCAAGTGACTGTGGATATTAACCAAGGACTTTTCAATGGAAAAGCTGGCAGGTTTAGATCCCAAATAGCACACTTAAACCCTGTAGCAATAGCTGTTTGCTTATAGCACTTCTGTAAGTTTTATTTCATCAGTGTTAAATAGATCACTACATTTTCAATATGAAGCTGTTCTGCATTAACCCTGAATGTAATCAGCAACTAAATTTTGTACAAAAAGGAAGGCTAATATGCATTACATATATCTATTTTTCATGGGAGTTTGCATGTGTGTAGCTCCGAGCTAGAAAAGAAGCTTTATGTAATTTTTGTAGGCCTTAAATTCAAATTATTATTATTTTTTAGCTTTTCACTGGAAAAATATTGCAGCATTGATTGTACAGCAGCTCTAAATCTTCTTGTGTGGTATGTAAAGCTGATGGTGACAAGGTTGTGGAAACTCACTTCATGTGACAGATGTGAATTCGATCCCAGTGGTAATGATCTTAAACTTTTAGCCCTTTGGTATCAAGGGAATTGTAGTGGAAATGTTAGTCAGTTGTTGAAGTAAATATAGTGATAATAGAAGACACACATCAATGTTTAGAAAGCTGGTAGGTTTTATTTTGTGGATTATCTTTTTTTTTTTTTTGTTTGGTTTTGGTTGGTGTTTTTACTCTCTCCCAGGTTGGAAGAACATGGAGGAAATGGGTTTGGAACTGGCCCAAAATGTAGAAATAAATGGGTGTGTTACTTATGTCTGACCTACAGCTGGATATCCATTGTATCTCATTAACATCAAGGGGAAATTGAGCTATTTCCAAATGTCACCAGAAATAAAGAATATTAATGGGTTGATACAATATTTTGAAAAATAGAGTGCAAAGCTGTTAATGAGCTGCACTGGCTGCCTTCTCTAAAAAAGACAAGTTGCTTTAATAAGAAAGGTCATGCATGTCAGATAGTATTATTGTTTCCAGTGTTAACTTGATCTACCTCAGTCTGGGGGAATTAAGATTTCAATGAACATTCCTACTAGTGAAGACACAGGTCTGGGGGTGTGAATGCTGCTGCTCTCAGCTCTGCTGAAATTTCACTTTTGATTTATTGGCATTGCTGCTAAATGCTGCTTAAGTGCAACCAGCTTATATGAAACCCCTAGAGTCATGCAAGTGTTAAATTTATAGCACAGAATATAGTTCAGGGATCAGGGAGACACAGCCAGTTCTAGCTTGGGCTGGAATGCCAAGAGTACCTTCATCATCCTCAAGGCTCAAGTGATGCAGTCATATTTCTTAGATGCACTGGAAAGAAAATGGAATGGTTGTGGCTCAATTAGTCTGCGACCCAATTAATTTGGGAATTGTTTGTAAATAATTATCTGAAGGTGATCAGGCCCTCTTAGAATTTTTCTACTTAAACAGTGATCTGGGGTGGGTAGAGAGTCACCTGTTTGGATGTTTGAAGGTAGTGTCAGAAATACTGTGTGCAAATACATTATTATTATTATTATTATTATTATTATTATTCCTGTTAATCATTTTTGTGGATGTGAATCTGTATTATGGCTAGCAAGTATTAGTCACTGCATAAAAACTAGTGCAAATAAATGCTTTTAGACCTTTGGTCTATCTGTATTTGTTATAAAACACCAGGTTGTCCAAATACATTAAGCCACCTTGAGACACTTCTGTAGTGCATGATCCAACCCTGCATTTAATAAGTTCACAAGGTTGGTTTTTTAAGTGACTGAGGACTTGAGAAAGTTTTTCCTTTCCACAAAATACTGCTTAACTGGATGAATTCCATCCTCCTGAGAGTCAGCCAATGGTTCAGGGTTTCTATTCTTTGCTATCTGAACAGTAATTTTTCTGCACTAGGGTTGAATTCCCTTAATTTGGTTGGGTGATTGTTATTTCAACCCTTTTTTTCATAATTTTATTATATATATATTCAATAAATAAAAAATAAAACATCCTACATTAGGAACTGACAAAACTGGTTTTACCCCCAAATGCAGAAATGGAAAAAAATGGTGGCAAATAACCCAAATATTCATCAATCCTGAAAGTTTTTGAGGGAATGTGTCCTGAAAGTGTTTTGTCAGTGGAGGCCAGATTATCTTCCTGTAAACTCCTCTAGCCAAAGCAGGAATTAATCTGTGGGATTCCACAGGAATCCCATTTATCAGAAACAGTGTTGTTGACCTGCAGTGATGCTTGACTGTCTGGGATGTCCTTTATTGCAGCTTGAGTGTAAAGGAAGGATAGTCTTGTGTTTGGGTATAGCAGACACATTCAGTTTACTAGGAGGAAAAAGAGGGGAAAATGAAGTGCAAATTAAGTAGTCACAATGAGCAAAATATAAGCTTTTTTACTGGATGGTCAAGATTCTGCTCTGGAAAGACCTATAAAAGGTAGCATGGGAAAGTAATGCATTCAGAAGTTACATGAAAAATTGCCATGTGGATTCTGCTCATCACCTGGGAAAGACTACTTTTTTTTTTTCTTAAATACTCTGGTGATATTTTCTCCACTCTGAATCAATTGAGTGAAACTTGCAGGCTTCCTCTAATTATTTTTATTATTATTAAGGTTTATGCTGCTCTCAATTGGAAAGTCAACAGTGTTCTAATATCCTTCTAGTTTGTGATGTAAGAAAAAAAGCTCTTCGCTAAAGCAAAGCTAGGAAAGATCTACATTAATGCTGCTCAGTTCTGTCCTTCCTTAATTGATTTTTATTCTGAAGAAGAGAACAAGAAAAGCTATACCAGCAAGCATGGTTATAGGTTAATGTTTGGAAGGTGGAAAAAAATGCACTTTGACAGAGGGAAGCTTGAAACTTCAAAGTATAAATGCTCTAGATAATAAGAAAAAAAAAAAAAATCAGACTTTTTCCTCATGATGTCTCTGTGAGACTGACCTGGCATAAATGCTTAATGAAGACTGAAGATTAGAAGTAGTAAAACAATTAATTTTTTTAAAAAAATATTGTTGTTTTTACTTATGCTGTATTCTCTAAGTGCCTGGTGATTAAAACAGGACATGCTATGCAATAGCATTTAAAACTTAGGCAGATTCTCACCTTTGCAAGGGATGTGCCAAAACATCACTTAAATATCTCCAGCCCTGTGTTATGATGAGGTAGAGAGGAAAAA
Source organism: Ceyx melanurus (assembly GCA_024611195.1). Classification (NCBI taxonomy): domain Eukaryota; kingdom Metazoa; phylum Chordata; class Aves; order Coraciiformes; family Alcedinidae; genus Ceyx; species Ceyx melanurus. The sequence goes on from JANHGL010008602.1 coordinate 50,689, forward strand.
AGCAATATTTACAAGTAGCCCAAGACCTTCCCTCAGGGCACTCAGATGCTACAGATCAGATTAGATTTGTCCCAGAAATCAAAAACCTGATATTTATGCTGACACCAACTCGAGCTTGTTACCTATGTAACAGAAGAAATTAGGAATGTGATTTGTTGAAAATGTTTTTGTCCACTCTTGTCTTCAGTGCAGCTATTATCAGTAATATATAGGTATTTATTCCAGTGGACTATATTTTTTTTAAAGCTTGAATAATTATTTTTCAGTAACTCTGATATCTGTAATTGTCCACACTGTGTGAGTTGCACTTTCTTACAGTAAAAAAAGAAATCTATAAGCAAAACTCATACCAACCTAACGCTGCTTGAGGTTAAATATAAAGTTTACTAAACTAGATTTGCATCTTTCTTACTCCTATCCCCCAGGCATGTCCAGAGCATCCTTAGTGCAGTGGTACCAAGGCTGCTGCTGGAGACCTGAGCATGGGGAGCTCTTAGGGCTTCGCTTGCCCTCTAGTGGCCCTGTAAGGGCTGGGGATGCCCGCTGGGTTACACCGCTGCTGTCCCCAACCGTGCCGTTCAGTCCATGAAGATGCAAACCCAAGAGTTTTTTTTTTAGCAGAACATCTTCGTTCTACCTCGTGTTTGAGTTTGGAATCTATAATGATCTAGTACAATTTAATGATAAATGATATAGTACAAAAGCAAAGGGCTTCTTGGTCTTGCATGTGTTCAAGCAAATGCTCTGGCTGCAAGGGGAAAATTGTTAGAAATAAATTACTCTGTTTACAGGAATGCTCAACTCATTAGACTCGGAGAACTGCAATTGAAAGATAGATGGGCATTCTCATTCTTATGTTTCTAGAATACTTTAATTTTATATAACTGACAGATTCTTTTATTGACACTTTCACTTCAGTGACTTCTGAAGAATAATATTAATTACAATTCATTAGCTGTTTTTAATTTAAAGACGCTATCAGTTCCTATTTTATTTGTATGTCACAGCTCCCTTAGCCACAAAAGAAATAAATATTTGTTGATTTGCCTTAAGACATAGCATCCTTTTTCTCTAAATTGCATTTTGGTATGTTTGATAGCTAAATATTTCTTCTGTCACCCACACTTTAGAGTTTGTCTGCAGTGAGATGGTTACACTCTTTTCTACAACAGTGACCAAAGATGGTGGTTTGTGCATGTGTAAGACACACTCCTGAGGACCATTTTTCTAACAAGTATTCCTCAAACAGAATAATCAATTTCAAGATGTTTTCATTGTCTTTTCTGCATATTCTTGTACTTTTACAATTAATGTGATCAGGTGCTTGGGGCTTTTTGAACCATTCATTCATTAATAAGAAAAATAGTATATGTTCTTATAATGATTTTAGATATTATAATATACATGGCAGTGTTTTAACTCTTGAACTTTTACATTGGTAGACTATAATTAAGAATCATTTCATTCAAGTCGACTCATTAAAATTATCAGTGTAAGCAGGTAATTGCATAAGCAATTGAAAATCCAACTAAAATAATTTATTAAGGCTTTTTTATAGCTTCTCTTATCTGAGGAATATGACAGCTAGCTGTTTTCAATATAATGGGAGATGCTTCTTGGAAGCATCCTAGGTGATCCTAGGGTATATGTCTGGTTCCAACTGGATATCAACACTCAGATCATAATGACAAGAGAAAGATGAAGAGATACTTAGTGGAATTGACCCTTTAAGTAAATCATGGAGTGTCTTTATTTCTGTGTCAATATATACAGCATGGCACCTGACTGTATTATAAAGTTAATTTAAGTTGAAAATTATTTTAACTAAACTTTAAGTTAAAATATTAAGCTTAGCTATTAAGCTATTAAAATATTAACCTTAGCTATTAAGGCGTTTTGCTTAACATCATTCCTTCTTGGAGAGAAAGCTCTGAATAGATCAGGAATGGTGTTCAGGCTTCTTAAGAGGTTACAGTTAATGGAAGAAGTCACTATTGCTGGCAGGTCAGAATTATTTATTTATCTTTAAACTCAAACCCCAGTGTGATAATCATGTTAATATTCGGTGTTGAAATGGAGCTGAATGTATCTGAGAATATTGGCCCAGGTTTGAGTTGCAAACTGCCTGTGAATTGCATAGGTGAGAAAACTACCAAGTGAGATGTATAATCTTAGGAAAATAATGGAATTAACATTCATTAAGAAGCAAAATTTTCTGTAATTCCCAATTTTTTTTTTTCTTAAAAGTAATCTTCTTCAAATTAAGTTAATCTTTAAAGTGCCCTCACAAGTACATATATGTACTGTGTACAACATTCAGTTTAATAATATACTTATTTTTGTAAAGGAATGAGACATTAACTCCCACCTTAATAAATTAAATGGAATCTCTTAAATGTTTTCTAGGAAACTGGAAATATTTTTTCTTTTTTTCTTTCAATCATCAGGTTGGGCTTTTTGAAAAGCAGAGAAAGGGGAGTGTTTGGTTTTGGTTTTTAATTTTTTTAATGCTTTCATTTACTAGAATGTAAGAAGGAGAAATGAAACTTATCTGAAAAACAAAATATTCCTTCTTATCTATTCCAATAACATAATTATTTTCCAGGAAATAGAATGCTGATTTAAAAATTAGATTCAATAAAACCTAGACATACGTAGATACCTGTATGTTGACTCAAATGACTTGAGTGGTTACTCAGGTGCTAAATGAAAAGAACACAACACATTCTAGACTGGAAAGTTAAAATATTAATGTATAATGAGGAGTCTAAAAACATATAGATGTTTTATTCAGGTTCTGTTCATAGGGTTTTAGGTGGAAAGTCTCTTTCTTTCTTGCCTTTGGTGCTCACCAAGAAGTTATGGATATATATAAAATCATATACCATCTTCACATAGCAATATTATACTCAAACCAATAAAGAGTCTCTGCTTGAAGTTCCTGTTCCACAAATTGTGCCTTCAATTTGTAGATGTGACTGGAGACTTCCATGGTATAAAATGCACAGGGAAGTGATGAGCTGGACATCTCGCATTGGAACTTTTGTTATGACTTTGGATTTTTGTTTCTGCAAGAAGCACAGTAGTTATGAGGGAACAGGAATAATGTTAAGAATCTCTGTTGGAAAGAGTTGACAGCCCCTGCAGTTTTGTAGGGACTCTGAATTCACAACCTGCTGCAGATGAGAAGGTGCATTCTGTCGGATTATAAATAGACTGTAGTTAGCTTTGAAATGCATCTATTTTATTCAGAGCTTCTAGCAAAGTCCTACAGATATGCAGCTCCAGTGAGAGCTCTAAAGTTGGTAATAAAAAGAAAATGACAAGGGTTTTATTTGGAGTCTTCTGACAGCTGTAGAGGGGGGGAAAATCCATACATTGTTGTGGCTGTCTTATTTTTTTTCCTCACTTTTTTAAGAAACTTTCTGTTCTCAGAAACAAGTACTACTTTTTTTTTTTTCTGGGAGAAATGTGCTCTGTGTAACTGGAGATGTGTACTGCACTTGATCCCTTCCTCTGTCCTTTCTTTTGCTCAGATGCAGTAATCCCATGTGTGCTCCAGAAGCAGCCAGGTGTTGGTTTTTTTCCTCTTATGGTCTATTAGAGGTGGGATGTCAAGACCTATACTTTTGCTTTTACCAGAAGAGCTCAAGATCTAAACCCACAAGCTGGTATTTGCCTCAACACACTGTTCAGTGCTTTTCATGATGCCAGTAGTAAAGGCAGTTCTATGTGCTGCCCAGTCTGAATTAATGAGGTATATATCAGCAAGCATGTTACTCTTTGCATATTAAGGAATCATTCTTTATTTGCCTTCCCTGATAACCACCTCAGGCAGAGCTACACTTTTTCAACTGCTTTTTAAGTACCTATTTTAGTGACTGAATGGGCATCTTGTTCTTATCAAATGTGGGAAATTCTGAATTGATATTTTTAGGTTTTTGGAATGCAACTGATAGAGGCAATCACTCTTCCATCAACAATGTGAGAAAGGGTTAAGTGTATTTTTTTGCTAATAAAGTCAGAGAACATCCATGTAGATTCTCCAAGTAATGTGATTTTGCATCAGGAGACAGGTGGCAATAATAAACCAGTGCAGTGCTGAGTGTCTTCAGCTTCCTCAGGAGCATGTTGGTCTCTTAATTTTTACCTGTTTTTGACTCTAACCATAAGCTATTCTTAGGATATAAGGGTGAAAGGCAATGCAGTTATTGCCTTTACATGGAGTGCAGAGGTCTTCAGTATACACCTTTTGCACAATTTATTTTCTCCATAGGAGCTGTAATGAGTTTCATCAAAAGCAATAGGAGTGCTCACATCCTCTGGCACTTGTCCTTGCACAGAGGAAATAAAATGAACATTAATATACAGTTTGATATTGCTGATAATTTGCCAATGGAACAAAGGAAGGATCAACTTCTGCAAATATTGTCTCGCAGACTCTTCATCTCCTGTGAAGGACTTCAAGGCAGTAGAAGAGGGGGTGTATGCCAGGGTTGACACTGCATGACAAACTCTGGTCCTTGTGGGCTTTCTGCCATGCTGATGTAGTCACTTAAGCATAAAGTAAAAACAGGCACATCTTCAGTCTGTAAAAATGAAAGAATAGTGCAGTTGCTCCTAAGAATTGAGCTAATACTGAGCCCAGGGGAGCTGGTCACCCCTTGCACGATCTTTTGTTATCACTTCTCTGCTGCTACTGGGTTTCCATTGTAAATAACTAGATAAGCTCTGTGCAGCAAAATTAATAGTTTAAATTTTTAGTTATTTTAGCAATTTTGGTGGAATTCTCAATCATATTTTTTCATTTATGTTAGCTTTTGGGTTTAAAGACACTCTTATGATTCCTAAGAGACCAATTAAGAGCTTGTCTTGACAGTTTTCACTTGCAACTTTACTTGCTAAGACATTCTAGTCCTCAGCCTGTTGGTCTTTGGGTGGCCTGTGATTATCATGGCAGGTGACTGCCCATCTTCTCGTGTTGGATGTGTACAACTCATTGCTAGAAAGAGAACCAGGCCCTTCAAAAGCTAAATCTTCATGTGGTGGTGATATTACAAGTTATGAGACCTGTCAGGTCACTTGCTGCTGTCCAGATTGCATAGAATATTTAGGTACAGCAGGGCAGGAAGAATTCTTATGGTCACTGTTATGTATCCCTAATTAAGAAGCTGTCATCATGCATGTGGCTGCCACTTTAGAAGAAATGTTTCTGTTGGTCCCACAGTGTCTGAAAGCTGCAATAGCAATTAAATAAATCAGCATTGTAATTGGAAAGGAATTTCTAAGTAGTGGATTGCTTTTTGGCATGGCTATAAATGACTTGGTGTTCACAGATTCCTTTTTGTTTATCCAAAGCAAACTGCAAATCTCTCATCACTGTATGAATCCAATCATTAGACCTGTTATATACATAAAATATTACAAGCCTAATACTGAACAAAGCCTAGCAATAATCATAATTGTTTTTTCACCTATCACTGCATTCTGATAATTTTTTTCTTTTTTTTTAAAGGTTACAGGCACAATTTTCTTCCAGTAATTCAGATCCCCATTCTCTCTGTGTTTATCAGACTCTGTTCCAGTGCTTGTCTCTCTGCCTGTCTCATAATAGATACCAGTGCTGTGAATTTTTTTGAGGCAAATGCAGTCATTGCAGTTGGTGAAATGTTTGGGGCAATATCAAGTTTCTCATGCTAGAACAAAAATGTTATGTTCAGGGGTTTTTATCAAAAAACAGTGGTGGGGGGTGGGGAAAATCAGACTATTGTTGCTAAATACTCTGTCATTCCTTACACAAGGTCATGTTAATCTTGAGAGTATGCTTCTTGTGATTATTTTCCAAAATTAATAACAATTTTCTTTTACTTATTTTTCCAGTGTGTGTATTGTAGTGCCATTGTCTCTCTGCTGAGTGTAGTGCACATTTATATAACAGCCTCCCTTGTTCAGTTTACTTTGCTGGAAGTTAGATTGAAAACTATTTTTTTTTAATGTAAATTGAGCACATTTGGTCATTGAAATACAAAGAATGCAGAGCATAATGATACCACTTTTATAGCTATATTTCAAAGTACAAGTACACTTCAGTGTTTTTGACCCTTTTGTTCAAATGCTGGAAATAGATGTTAGCTGCTGAGTGAGCTTCTGCAGCATCACATGCAAAGTTTCTTAATCAAGGACCTAAGAATCTTATTCCACTGAGCAAAAATAATACCTCTGCATGAAGGCTGAAGCTTTACAATATTTATTTTTTCTAGTTTTACAATAATTAATTGCAGTGGGCATCAACAGGTTTTGAAGGAGCTCGCAGCTGTCACTCAATGCAAGTACTGAACCCTTATAGCTCCATTGCAATAGCTAAGCATGTAATGATGACACATTTTAACTGTCAAAATGCTTGCTTAACTTCAGAAAACCTCTCTTCATCCTAGGAAAATTCCTCCTATTTCAGGGGCCTTTCTTTGGTAGCATTCACAGCAAGACATTTGAAATGAAACAGATCTCCAGGGTGAAAGAGAGACTTAATCATTCTCCTAGTAAGACTTGTTACTAGGATCTTGGGGCTTAGACTCCCAAACCTTAGACACTTTCTATATAATCCAAATAATGGGTGGTACAAAATCCAATTGCTCTGATTACTTGTAGTATTTCTCATCTCAGTGTGTGCTTATGGATGATATTTTGCATTCCCCATAATTTCCTCCACACCTGTGAGTCTACTCAATAGACAAACACGATGCATGCAGATGTGTATATCCATGTTTCTTAGGTATGTACTATACTGAATTTGGTTTCATCTGTCCTCTTGGTATTTGCTGTTGACTAAACACAGTTTGTGCTTTAGTCTCACTTGTGAAGGGGCCTAAACAGCATTCATCAGCTTTTGCCAGAGGCTTGAGATACATGCTCACCTATGGACTAATTTGGGCACAAGCATCAGATCCAGGCTACTTAGTGGGTTAAAATCCAATATTCAGAGCCCAGGTCACTCTCTCAACCTACATGTCATTTCAGCCAGCCCAGAAATACAGAAGAAGCTGGGTGGACTTCCTTACATGTCAGCCAGAAAAGGTTGGTAGTTGGAAGGATGACCTGATTTACGTTGGGAACCACATTTTGTCTGGAGTTGCTAAAGAGCAGCAGTGCAAAATCCTTCCCTTTCTCCACCCCCCACTATGCTTTCTGTGAAGTTAAGAGCAATAAAACATTTTAAAGCTATCCTCAGACACCCTCATTTGCCTCACAAAGCTTTTACTGGTAAGTATCTGCTGGCTGACACTGTACTTTTCCAGGCTGAGTTCAGTGTACCATAGTAGACTGCACAGCTTCTTGCATGTGTGATATATAACCTTGATACTAGGCAGCCTGTCTCATAAGCTAAAGTGTTTTACTGGTTGATTTCATACTTCATTAAAATACTTGCATTTTCCTCTAGCAGTTGAGTGGCAAATGAAAATACCACTAGGTTGCTGAGACTGTGCTACTAAGTAATTCTAGTTTAACTGACTATGCCTCTAGAAAGCTGTAAAATCATTAACTGTGATGGTACCATTATTAATAATGCCTCATTTGTCTCGTGTTGATGTCCATTGACTTCAGCTGCTTTTCCTTATGCATGTTATTTAACACTATTTATTTTAAATTATTCCCTAAAAAAAAGAAAAGAGAATGGGTTTAATTCATCCCCTTATAAAAAGCTGTGATGCTCTGTCTTCAAACAATTATGTCCTCAGAATTTAGGTGGAAAATAAAAGTGAATTACTTATTTCCAAAAGGCATTCTTATGCAAGGCTCGATTTACCTTGATTAACATAGCAATTTATTGCACATTCCAAGAAGTGTTGCTAGTATTTCAGCTTGAAATAAAATTCAGGTGGTTTTATTACTAAAATCTATGTTTAAAAAAAAAATAATTTTAAAAATAGAGGTTTTTATGGTGCCATACTAATTCATTAAACTGTATCTCTTAGTTCTCTGTCAATACAGAAAACTTGAAGAGGTTCCTGGGGTTGTTCTGTCCTTTTATATGTACTGAAAATTGTCTTCACTTGATGTTTTCTTCTAGAGCTCTAGGAGATAAGGTACATTTCCCTAGGCTCAGAGTCAGTTTCTGATGGTGTGTAGCCAAACCTCATATCTTATAATTTTTTTCAACTTAATTTTTCCTGATGTTTCTCCATATCCTGATTTTCTCATTAACTCCTCTCCTAATAGTATCACACCACCTGAGGTGCTTTGACACTGCTTTCTACTTGGGCTGTGTATTCTGGTTCAGTGATGCAGGGTGATCACAATTCATCACTAGCTCAGTATTATGCCTTCCTGAATAAATTCCCTGCTTTCATAATGTACTAAATTACTGAAACCAATTTTGGCCACCTCTTCACATTTCTTAGACTCACTTAAAACCTCTCCTTAGCTTTATGAAGTAGCATACCTTGCTGTCTATCTTTTTCTGTGCAGTCAAACTAGACACAGGGAGCAACTAATCTGCCTAAACAGGAAAATCAGGGGAATACACAACATGATATCAAAGATATTAGCAGAGACTGGACAGGTGGGATGTGTGATTAATGGGAGATACTTCTAGAGCCACAGGTGGAGAACACCCAGTATGCTTTAAGGCATCAAATTATTGGTTTTAAGCTCCCAAATCACTCCCCAGAATTACTGCTTTGAAACAAATCACTGTTGCAGTTAAAAAAAACAACCCCAAACCTATGCTCTAATTATGAACTTAATTTTTCTGTTTATTCAGTGACTTTAACAGTCATGGTTGCAGTGCCTTTTCTAATTGCAATCTAGAACGTTGCCAGATGTAACTGTACATGCTCAGTCTTCTGAAAATTGTTGTAGCAAACATACAAGAGAAACTTTTAATGGCAGTGATTGTTTCTGAATGTGCTGTGGGTCCTGCACTGGAGGGTGTGGGGTCAGGGGAGAACCATATATGTACATAAATGTACAAAAATATGTTTGTTTTTTTTTTTAACATTCTTTGCACTTCCTTCAGCCTAAGGAGTAAAATGTCACAACCATTTTTAGAACATTTCATTTTATGGTTTTTGTAGTGTTGGAGTGTTTTAATTTCCTGATAGTACCATTTTTGAAATTTCAGATTTGATTTTTCTTGAAACTCTGAAAGCGTTTTTCTTGCTTGCAGAAGATCCTCATCTTGAGGGGTGAGGGAATGAATATCCACTTGTATTAATGTTGGAAATAAAGCAAGGCTGAAGTATCATTTTCTTCCAGTGAAGCAATGAAAATAAGAAGGGATGCTTAAAAAGTGCTAATGAAGGACTCGATTATGAAGAAGCTGCAGAATTCAAAGAGCACCCAGGAAATTGCCACTTGTTCATATTGTGGTGAAATGCTTTTTGTCCTGTTGGGTAGAAATTTTATGAGCCAAAGACATCATTAGTTCAACTATTGCATAGCCTTGACTCCCACACACAGCTGCGCTAGGATTTGAGTTTGGATATGCAGGAAAAAGCATCACTGTAGAAAAATCTCCTTTTTTTTTTTACTCAGAATGGTTAAAAAGGAGTGTCTCATTCCACTCAATGGACAATGAGGGAGGTGAATACTTGTGATCCCCTGAAAGTGTCTCTTACATGGCAGGGCTGCAGAGTCACAACAATGACTCGAAGGAACAATAACAAACCAATTTATTAGTTCTCCCTAATGAAATAATCAAGAAACAGTACAGATAAAGGCTTATTTATTAATTTTTTTTTGCAGGTGGCTGTTTTACAGCACAACCAACTTTAGAGAGGAAAAGGAAGAAAGATTTATTAGAAAAGAGAGAGTGAGGAAGAGAGAGAGATAAAGAGAAAAGGTTAGCACCACCTGTGGACCCAGTGATGTCTCACTGGACTGGTCCACATCTTCTGTTCTTTGGTGGTGGGTGCACAGAAGTCAGTATTTTTCTGTCTCTTATACCTTGGAGGTACCTGGGTGTCCTTCCCAACTTCCACTGGAAGTGGTGTTGATTAGCATGAGCCCTCATGAGCCAGGATCAGGGTGGCACCTGCCATCAACCTCCCCCATGACACAATCAACAGAAACACTTAACTAAAGAAAAGACAGAGTCCCACCTGGACAGAACTCAGCCCTTTTTTTTTTTTGTTAAAACCTATCTGCAAGGAGACCAAGCAATAACAAGCAATCAATGCCTTTCCTTTAATAAGTCCTGTGTCAGTGAAGTGATATTTGTGTTAAAGCCCAGTAACAATGCCAATTAGCTGATACCTCTGTACTAAATATTTTCACATCCTAGTTTGAAATAAAATAGCCCTTAAATAGAATAGACCAACTAATGGTAACTCCATGTTCAAAGCATAATCTTGATGAGAGCAGAGATCTTGTCCTTTGCATTTACTATGATTTCAAGCAAAGACATCTGAGGAGATTTGTCTAATTTAATGAATGTTGTGGCACCTCACACTTTGCCAATTTAGGAAATAGATGAAGAGCTGTTTGGTGGTGATTCTATCATTAATGACAAACACCAGCCCACAAAATAAACAAATACCTAAATTAACTGTCTGATCAGAAACTCGCTTGGGAATTTCATTGGTCATGAACACTGGCAGGTTGTCAGGGAAACAGGAATAATTTAACTAACTACTGAGGTTTGTTGAAAGATGAGATCTTTTTACTTAATTTTTGAGGTTAATAGCTAAGCTGGATTTGCAAATGATTGCTAAAATGGAAAGCACAGTAATTTTTTTGCTTTGATATGGACAACTTAAACAATTTAGATGTAATTCAGAGTCTTGATATATGGGTTTCTATTTTGATTCATGGAAACTCCCTTGGTTTTTTTCATACTTCTCCTACCTCACCTTTTCCCTGCCTTAAACATTCATTAATACCACGTGTAAAGATTTGTTGATATCTTGGCAATTTTCAAGCAATTAAATGGTCTTCTGAAGCTCATTTTAGATTAGTTCCCCTTAATATGATAAGCCAAAATTCCAAGTGGTTCAGGTGCCACCATTTCTGCTTAGCATTTTATTTGAGTCTGGTTTCTTTGCCAACTGTATGTCCTTCAGGACCAGCAATGGGAATTTGCAATGGCTGAGAAAGCTTCCCTGTGTTATGGATCATAAAACAACCACCTGGAAAGGCAAGTTGAGAATCCTCAACAAGTGAAAATCTGTGTTTTACTGGGAGCTAAAGTAAGATTCACTCTATGATTTGCAAAGATGTTGTGTCTGGTGTAAAGACTTTCCTGCCTGCATTGCCTGAAGTTAAACAGTAAGCTGGGAAATGGAATCTGTGGCTCTGAAAATCTCAAAATTCTCTGTGAATTCTCTCTCTAGAAAGAAAAAGATTTATTAATGTTTTGACAATTCTGAATCTCTCCTTAGAATTAATTGCTAGTCCATAGGGCTTGTCTGTTCTGCTGAGCATTTGCTCATCTGGAAAGCATCCTGCTGGGAGGGGGGGGGAAAAACAGCTGTTACATTAAAAATATCTTTATTCCAAAACTTTGCTAAATGAATTGGTACTTCTTTATTTGTCTGTTTCCTGGTTTGCACTGTGTATGCTCACACTGGTCAGCGAAAACAGACAAATAGGGTTTCAGCTACTGAGGAACAGAAGTAAGAATACCTGGTTATGGAGGTGATGATAATCAGTATTTGCCAAATATTCAAGAATCTTTATTTCAGAATTTGATGTCTTGAGGCTCTTGTGCTAAATAGGAGCAATCATGAGCAATCACACCACTGAACGTGTACTGAGAAGGCAGATAAATTCTCAAGTTTCAGTGTTCCTGGGAGAAACTGCAAGACTGATGGTGGAGTGGGGGGAGTTGCACTCACTGAGGGCAATTTCAACTGCCCTGTTATGTGATCTGAGCTCATTTGCTCAGAACACTCCAGAATTTGCCATCACAGCTGGTTGGTCCCAGCAGCAGACTGGACAATTGGCAGTTTTCTGCTGTCCAGGTCAGCTTTCCACAGCTATTGCTTGGCAAAAAGGTTATTTTTTTGTCAAGTGATACCATCTACTTGAGCATAACTGGTCATGGAACTAAAACTTTAAATGAGGAAGATCTTCAAATATTTATTTTTTTTTATATATGTTATTAGTCCTTTCTGGATGATGGTCCTGGAAGCATTTCCACGTTTCTATCTAAACATTTGTTGCAAAACAAAGTCACCATGTAGTACAAATTTACAGTTGGAGTTATCACAAGGTCAGCATGAAAAGCTTGAGATTCAATTAGCACAAAATGGTTTGTATGGAGCACAAAGATCAAATACTAAGCTGAATTTTGAGTGAGAAAGATCAAGACACTGCACAGATGAAGACATATAACAAGTGACAGGAATGCTTTCTTCTCCTGCATTTAATAAATGGTTACAAGTGCTTACAATCCATCAAACTTTCTTAGAACGGGCAGGGTAGGATCACTTTCCTAATTCAGAAAAACGTAATAGTTCACAGCTCAAAAGCTGAATCATCAACAGCTGGAAGCTTTCAGAGAAAACCAATGGTGTCTAGCAAATATTTGGATTAGTGGGACCATTGTTGCCTTGATCTGTGTGTGCTTATTGCAGAAAAGGCTCCCAAGAGCTTTTCTTGTGCGTGAAAAACTGCTGAAAATACTATTTCATACTGCCGAGGCAAAATAGAGAAATAGGAGTTTTACCAGTTTTGTGAGTTATCATTTCTGTATTTATAGATTAAACTCAATAATTAAGTATTTCTATAATCTACAGTAATTAATTTTGTCTGCCTAGTGTTGTAAAATATTCACACTTGACATGTTTAACATCCTTTTCTGATGACTAATTAGTAAAGTGACAATATTCACTTATTTCAGTTTTATTCAGGGAAATGGCATTATGGCAAGATGGTCATTTATCATTAATATGTGTAGTTGAGAAACATTTCTTTTTTATAATCCTTTTGAGTTACATATTGCATTGTATTAATAACTTTACATTGGTATTTTTGTAGCTCTGTGATGTTAGTAGGCATCCCAGCTTGCAGCACATATTCTTGATCCTTTACACATGCTGAATGACTATTGCTCTTACTGGAACTGATTTGGAGGATTGAAGGGATCAGGATCTCTGCCATAATTTGATTTATGATGTTCAAGAATTAAAAAATAAATTAAAAATAGTGTTCTGATGGCTTTTAATCCAAATCCCTATGAAAGTGGCTTGTTCCTTGCTGCTATCAAACTTTGAAAGCCTTTATTTACTAGAGTTCCTTACCTGCAGTATACACTAGGTGAGTAGTAGGGAGTTTTTTGCCTGTGGAATGTAATTTAATTTGTTGGCTATTTTGCCTCTAGTTGAGTGTTTTCGCTGCTTTCTTGTGTAAAAATTAGTAAAGCATGATTGTTAAAGCCTTTGAGACATCATTTTTTTGTTTCCAGTGAGGAAAAAAAATGATTCTACTTTTGACTTGAGTGAGATGTTGAGCTCATCAAGCTTTAGAAACTGAGGATGTATCACAGGATCACAGGATGTCAGGGGTTGGAAGGGACCGTGGAGATCTTTGAGTCTAATCCCCTACCAGAGCAGGGCCGTAGACTATAATCTAGCACAGGTCACCCAGGAAAGCATCCAGGTGGGTCTTGAAAATCTCCAGTGAAGGAGACTCCACATCCTCTCTGGGGAGATAATTCGAGATCTCTGAGACATTCAGCCCTCATATTTATAAACATTTATTAAATCCTCTCTGTCTCCTCCAGACTAAAGAACCCCAGCTCTCTCAACCTTTCCTCATTAGACATGTGTTCCACTCCCTTAATCACCCTTGTAGCCCTCCATTGGACTCTCTCAAGCAGATCCTTGTCCCTCTGGAACTGGATGCAATATTCCAGGTGAGGTCTCGCCAGGGCAGAGTAGAGGGGGAGCAGAACCTCCCTCCATCTGCTGGCCACATCCCTCCTGATGCACCCCAGGATACCATTGGCCTTCCTGGCCACCAGGGCACACTGCTGTCCCAGGGATAGCTTGTCCACCAGGACTCCCAGGTCCTTCTCCACAGGGCTGCTCTCCAGCAGATCAGCTCCTAACCTCTACTGGTGTCATTTATTATTCCTTCCCAGATGCAGGACTCTGCACTTATCCTTGTTAAACCCCATTAAGTTCTTTTAAACCTCCCAGCTTCGTGTTGTCAGCAAACTTGCTGAGCAGACTCTGTCCCATCATCAATGTCATTGAGAAAGATGTTGAGCAGGACTGGACCCAGCACTGATCCCTGGGGGACTCCACTAGTTCCAGCTCTCCAGATCAATATCCTATTGAGCAGATGTATTTGCTTTTAAATGCAAATAGCTTGTGTTTTGGGGTTTTTTTTGGTGTTTTTGTTGTGTTGTTCTGTTTTGTTTTAGGTTGTTTAAATATAGCCAACCTCTTCAGCATTTGAGAGGGACAGCCTCAGGATATTTGAGAACACCTCTGTAGGATATGGTTCCTCCATATCTACCCTTTCTTCTACAGATGCCCCTTCAGGAAGCTTCTTATATTTATGATTAGCTAAATAATGACTAAGTGGAGTCCAAAAGTAGCATACTTGTTTTCCCATGAAATGAAAATACTCTTTTGGAGCCTAGGACTAGATTTCATTGCTGCAGATATTAAATGGCAGCTCGCTTGCCTGTGGACTTTGCTGAACATGAAGATGGAGTTGGTTCATGGTGGTGGTTGGCAGTGGTGAGATATGGACTCATGGGAAATAAGCTACAGTGCTAATGGTTCATTGCAAGTTTGTCAGATTAAATAATATTGGCAACTGAATTTCTTCTTTGGGCTATATCTGTTTGAACACTTACAAAATGAATCAATTTCCACTTTTTCTTATTATACATGTTTGCCCTTGTCTGAACAATTGCTGCAAACCTCGGGCACAAGATCTTAGTTCTTTACTGATAGAAAACAGGGTTGGTAACCTAGTAACCTTTGTTTTGTTCAGAGGCTTAAAAATGAGGTTAAGTGGTTCTTTCATGGTGGTAGTGATTATAGTGTTTCAGCTTATTCTTTTTAAATTACATTTAACTCTCTTCTAAAAAAAAAAGATAATTGATATAATGCATTTTTCAAAAGGACTAAACTAAAAGCAGTGTTACTACCATTAAATCCTTCCCTTTTTTCTCTGCCCCACACCCCCAGTACATAAGTAATATATAAAATTGAACACGATGTTTTCATGACAATGCTGACATGTGCCTATTTTGTTTGTCCATCTCATTGCAAATGCCATACGTGACAAAACCCATCCAGTAAGTGCCCTCATTTCTATAGATAACTGGACACAGAGAGCACGGAATGATATTGTCACTTCTTCCTTGGATATTTAATCCTTTTAGGAGTAATGCATGGTTTTCTTGGAAGTCTTTTCCAGAGCTTGGAGCCTTATCTTATTGCCTTGAATGAGTTTTGGCTAACTTCCATGGGTTTTTAGTAGTTACACAAGTTCTGGCTGTTCCTTCTCTACCAAAAATGTTCAGCTGGAGTCCTATAGTAAGATAATGCTTTTAGAAAACATAAATAGAAAAAAAAACCAACCTCAAAATACATCTTAATGTGCCTTTCTGAGAAAACATCCATTTCTATGGAAAGGGATTAAAATCTTCCAACAACCTATAACTACCTTTTTTGTTGTGTCATGGTGGAAGCACTTCTGAGACATAGGAAGGTAGCATGAGAATAGAAAAAGTGAATACTTGAGTTCATTATGGTTTTTTTTTTCCACTTGCACATTGTGTTTTATAAATTGTACATTAGTTTAAAGATTTTCCTATTTACATTACTAAATGATGGAGCATCTTTGAGTGATAATAGTATTAATGGAAGGATTAATCTGTGAACATATATCAAAACATTATTTTATCTTTCAAGTTGGTGCCTATTTTATTTATGAGTCAAGATCATGAGTTACTTCCTAAAAAACAAATAGAAGTATTGCTTCATCAATTTAGAAAAAGTATTTCTTCTTTAAGGCATGTTTTGGCCACTCATGCATTATATTATTTAGAAACACTGAATGGTTACCTCTCCTCTCTCCCTTACCCTGATATGTTAGTTACACTAGAAACATTACATTTGTAGTGTGGAAAGCACTTAAAGAAAATGAATAGATTTTCATTACTATATAATTCTAAAAATGATTAGAGAATTCTAAAGAAACTTTATAGCACGGTCAAAATAATAAATTGAATTTATATCCTTGCTTATAAACTTGCTGGGAAAAGTCTCTGCTTGTAGGTAAGTAACTTGCATTTTTAGGCTTGAATGACTAATAAAAGCTGCTGTGAGAGTGAATAAAATTTAAACAAAGACATTCAGTAACATATTGAAGATAGGGAGAAAAAGTAATTCATCTACTGTAGGTCATAAAGAGGATAACTATATGTGGAAAGCTAATGAAGGCTAAGACCAGTAACTTCATTTTACTTGAGACAAGTAGCATCATAAAACCTAACAGAGCATAAGTGCATGTACCCCAGAAGTATAAAGGAGTGTGACATACCATTTAGAGAGAGTACAAACCTTTAAGAATCTATTTGCCCTTTTCTACTGCTAGAACAAGACTGTGAAATCTTGATGACAGAATATTTGGGTGAAAGAATATTTGTTTGAAATAATCAGACACCAAACCATGATAAAGTGAATTACTGCAGGATGGACCTAGTGATGTAACAATGCTTCTACAAGACAGCGACTTCAATTTATTCCATGTATTATACTAGAATAGTAATTTTTCCAGTAACTTCAGATTTTATTGATCTTACCTGTCTTACATATTTGTTTTATGACCCAGTCAACAGTAAAAGCAAATGCATAACAGTTGTTATCCTGCTTGTCCATAAAAAAAAAAAAAGAGGGAGGGGGGTGTTTGATTTTGTTTTCACTAGAAATTATTTTATGATTCTTGAATGCAAATGAGACACCTAACCATCTAACCTCATTGTAGATTTAGTATCATCCTGGGCCTTAAAAATATTTTGGAATTAAGTAAGACCTACTATAAAATTTGAGTAAGTAGTGGAACAGAAGCCTTACATTCCAGGTCCTGCAGAGCTCTTGAGTCCAAAAGTTTGGACAAATACCTGGGAAACAAGAACAATTGGAGATATTTTGGCGACCATTGATTTTGTTGTTGTTGATTTGTTAATATGTTTAAGGCTAATATATGCTTAATGGTTAATGGTACTGGATAAGAATTTGTGAATTTACCAGTTCTTAGGAAACTACAATAATGTCAATGATTAATATGATTTGGGTGATTGTTACACTCTAGGAAAAGAGGATGCAAGTGGTTCTTTATGGGTGGTACCTCTTCTGACTATATAAGATACATCAAAAGGAGAAAGTAAGCAAAGGAAATTATTTTTGTCAAAAGTATTGGGTGTTTGTTTTTTAATTTTTTTTTCTTCATGTTTGTTTCTGATTGTAGTCCTCTACCTTAAACTCTGCATTTGAATAACTTCCTATTTCTCTAACTTCATTTCAGAAGGGCAGTTCATCTTGGACCTCATGAGCTAATGGTTTTGTTATGGATCAAATTAACATTTCTTTTAGCATAACTTGCTTGATGAAAAAAGAAAATATCTTTTGGGATGAATAAGAACATATGTCCATCTAACCTACTTTATGGACAGAAATCACCTGTTCCCATACAGCTCTTGTGACATTCCTGACCCTTAATTCTATCTCTTTGTATAAATACAGTATATTAAAGCAGTGTGGCTGTAGTATTTCTCATTTTCCAGATGTGGGTGCCACATAGAAATAGACACTTAAATATTTTAAAGCTGATGAAGCTTCTCATTTGATGTTCAGAAAGATCCCACTGCTTGCAACATTTTAATCCATTAAAGACAAAATGCAGAGTGCAGAGGTGGTTCTCCCTTTTTTTTTTTTTTTCCTTTCTGCTGAGAATGTGCTTTGCTTAAACCCGGCCAATAATATCTGTGTATTATTAATAATTAATAGTCCAGTAGTAAAACACAGGATCAAGTTAATCCTTTTGGACTTTGACGAGTGCACGCTGCCACTTTAAATAATGGCATAAAGGGCATCACTGCTCCCCTGTATGGATTTACCACACTAAATGAGTTTGAGTTACTGTATATATTTTGCACTTTGTACCCTGTTATCAATAACAGTCCTCGGGCCTCACAAAGGGCAACACGAGCAGGAAAAGAATAATTGCCATTCTGCATGGAGCCAGTTTATTGATGAGGTGGACAGAAGTAATATTTTTAGCCTGCTGGGTGTCCATCTGTAAGCAGTTTCCTGGAGCTGCCACTTCTCCTTTCTCTGGAAGCTGTTACGACTTTGTCTGCCCAAGGAAAATAATGAGATCCATCTATCAAACAGAGAACAAACAATAAACTCTATACCTTCCAATTAATTTGTTTTTCACCTCTGTTTACCAATGCGCACGCAGTTAACTATCCATCATATTATATGTATGTAAAGAAGTACATTTTTCAGAAGGTTGAATCTATTAACCCTTTTACTAGCAAAATAGATCTGCATGCCCTCCAGCTAAACAGGAGACTTGGAAAAATATCAATCCTTTTGACGTGCCAGAATGTAACAACACAGTGTGTTGTAAAATCATACTATTCAATCTTAAGTCTGTGTCCTCTTTTGTTTGTAACTTACAGGCCATTTAAATACATTAAAAAAAAATCATGGGAAAAAAAAATAAAATAATGTGGTTCAGTCTGGCCCAAAATCTGCAGTAATGACTCATTTAGGGATGTAGAGTGTAGATATTAAATTTATTTATGTAGATTTTTAAATTTATTTAAATGTTTTCTACATGGTCCTTTTGGCCATTGATATGTGAAAGCTTAGGGTTTTTGTTGGGTTTTTTTTTGTTTTTACATCCACAATCTTGCCATTTGCATCATTAAGAAGCACTTGAATCCAGGTATTATTCATCTGCTTGAACAGGTCTGTGTGCTATTTCCACATATAAAACATATGAGTTCAGTTTTTCAGGACGCAGATGGTGAATGGAAAAATAAACCAAAAACTAAGAAGCCAACTAGACACAGAAACATTAAAAATCTGTCTACCACCACACACACAAACACACACACAAAACTGAGGAAATCAGCTGCTAGTAATCAACTTGTTCCTAGTATTTAATTAGCTTTTAGTGCCTAAAAGGCCTGAACACTGAAGATGATTCAAAAAAGTGTAGTCATCCTTCTCAGAATGTCTGGGGAAATGCCTAGTGCTAGAAAAGCAGTGATGCTTTAGATCTTGGTTATCTGTCTGTCTGACTATGAATAATGTTGGATGAATGACTCAAGCAATGTATCATTTCCATTAGACCCTCTGAAATACACTAAAAATCCACTGGGGAAAAGGTTGCTTGCTCTTTTAAAAAATAGAGGAATATGCTGTGCAAAAGGTGGTTAAAAGGCTTCAGAATTGCAGTGCGACAAAATAAAAACAAGATGAAAAAGATAAAGTCCAGAAGAAAATGTCTTCCCATGTATTTCTCTCCAAATCAAATCAATTTCTAGCAGCCTGAAGTTAAACAATCAGTAGATGCCATTTTATGCAGATGAATCAATGTGTTCCTAATTATAGTTGTATATACAATATTCAACACCCAGTCAGCATTTTAACTGGTATTTTTTAGCAAGCTGCTCCAAGCTCACCCACAAATATGTCACAGAGAGAAGTCTGTGCATTCTGAGGGAGCATGAACATGAATTGGAGGCAGATGTATCATCTGGGAAGACTTCCAGATTCATCTTTCTTAAAAATGGATATGTTCAGTCTTGGCTACACTGATCAGGATATTTTTTTGTGCTATGAGCCGTCATCAGCATGAAAATAACTCGGAATTAAGCCCAAGCTTACTAATAGATCAAGTGTTTTTGTGTGTCCTCAGCCATAAGAATTGGTAAGTCTTAAAGGAAGTAATGTCTGATCTGGTGATCTCCTATTATTTCTGTCTTCATATTGGGCAGCCAAATACTTAGCTAGTATAAGTTCATACAGATCCATTCAATTTAATGCTTAGCTGATGATCTACATAAAAAATATCACAGCACTTTTAGTACTTATGACTTTCTTATGAAGCATCTGAAATTATGAGAATAGTAGTAGTCCTCTATACCTTAATCTGTATAGAGGACTACAGCTGAATTAAGAAAATCTTATTGAAAATCTTGTCCAAAAGAAAAGGATTTTAAGGCATGATTATCAGCTGAAATAACTCTGAAGAACTTTACTGAAGTCTGCAGAAGACACAATAATTTATACTTTCCCAGAGTATGGCCTACATCTTATAGGATTTAGAATATGACATGGTGAAATGAGAAGAATTTTCTGAGATATTTCTAGAATATCAATCTTTTGCATTTGGTCAGGCTTCTTAAAGCCAAACTGTTTAACAGTTTGATTATCTCACTATTTATAGCTTGCTTCAGACCATGGGTCATTTAGTAATAACAAGCAGTTACTCGGAACTAATTTTGGTTGCCAAGATATTAAAGGGTTTTGACACTTGATGAAGTTTTACTCATGATGTTTTATATCCACTAATCAAGAGGCTGACTAACCTTGCATGCATCTACTGTTGAGATGCAAGATTGCTAACACTAGATATGTTGCCATGGGAAAAAAAAATAGTGTAAGGGTTCAAATTCGAGAGAATTTAAAGAAATAGTGTTAAATAGAACAGAAGTGCTGCACAACTGTCTAGAGATGCTCAGTATTTGTGTAAGTGCTGTCTGAGGGAGAAATGCATTAGTCTCAGTAATGTCTCAGTCTTGTTTTTGCAACTTTATTATAGTAAAGGCTTTGCAGAGATTTTTAATATGCATCATGTACTTTCCAATAAAATGCTTACTATGATAGACAGGAAGAGGTTGGGTCTCCAGGTCCTGTAATATTATGTAGTGTGTTTTTTCAAGTGCTTCAAAACATGCATTATTGAATAATATAACTGATAAACTGGAAGTAAATGTGTAAAAGGCAGGTTTCCAAGCAGAACAGAGACCCTTCAAGCTCTGCAGGAGATGAGGCACCTGGCCTTGGTCCACTAAAGCACTTAAGTGTCTTTGCAGCTTGAAGCACCTAACAGTGTCATCAGCTCACATTTTAGGTATCAAATCATGTATCAGGGAAACTACTTGTGTGCTTAAGTTTAACATGCTTAAGTTCTTTGCTAGATTGGGATTGGTTTAAGGAACTAAGCCACAAAAATGTGGGTAAAAAAAAAAAAAAGCCACATAATAATCAGAATTTTGTAATAAGATGTAGACCTCAAGAAAATATGACTTAGGAGATGGGAACCAGGAGTTCAGGCATCAGACTAAATGGCAGGAGACAGGCATTGCAGATGGAAATCATCAAATGCATAGGAGGAAGTGCTGTGTCTATGTATTTTATATAGCATTTTGAATTTTCATGTAGGTTGTTACAAATGTTTCTGGGGAACAAAATCTAAAGTAGACAGTACTTGTAAAGATTTAAAAAAATGACTGTCTCCCTGGTACTGTGTATATGACTTAATTACTGACCTGATTTATTAGGTGTTACAAACTTATAGGTATATAAGTTTATATATTGTATAGGTATACTGGTTTACATCTTAAATCCTTTTTCAAAATAAAAAAGAAAATGTAATATAGAAGTGTTCACAGAAGGAACTGCTACAGTATTATGTAGATATGCTACAGAACCTGAAATTCCTTCTTTGCTAATACAACAAAAAAATGACAATAAAATGACACAGACAGTTTTTGTAAGTCTAATTGCATCACTATGTAGGCAGTAGAGGTTATTTTATACTCAGTCCAAACTGATACAGGACAGTTAGGTAATTATAAGTAAAAGTCACAGGAGAATCATGATCTTTAGCAGACAAATGGCAAGGAAGAGGGCAAGAGTGCACAGACAAAAGAACAAGTATTTATTTAAGGCTGTTACAAGCAGGAAGACAAGAAGAGGTGTTTGGTAACAATGCTGCAGTGCCCTTACTTTTCTTACCTGCTCGTTATACTTTGGAGTAGCCACATCTTTGATCTGGCTCAGCCTTCAACACATGATTTTGATGCACACATGATTATGATACACTTTCTGGAGTAGAAAGACATGCTTGCTGCTAGGGATATCAGCTTGTAAACATGAAGTAAAACCAGACAATTCTGAATTCTTAAACTGAATGGTTTAAATTTTTTTTTATTTTTTTTTTAAGGCTGTAGCTTGCTGGTGGTGATTTATCAGTATTTAAAAGGAATTGGACACAAGGAATAAAATATGTAAAATGCTATAAAAATCAACAGTCTTCTGCTTAAATAGTAAGAAGATGCTGGATGTTGCACATTTATTTATTTATTAATCCCCCATTTATTAACAGTTAATCTAGGAGTTGGACTGATTTCAACTTCATTTCAGTATTTCTGGAAGTATTATGGGAAAAAGCAAACAAACCAAACTTAATTTTAATGAGAAGTTCCTTACTAAAGGAAATATGGTGTAGTAAACTTAAGACAGTTGAGATAAATTTAAGGCAAGTATATTTAACTCAAGGTGTGCTAAAAAAAAACTTAAGTGAATGTCATTAATATTTCAATAATTTCTAGCAAGGAGAGCCAAAGTAAAAGGCTTCTGTATTTAAACTTATGAAGGCAAATGCATAACTTCCTATGAAGATCAGGTCTACTTTCTGTAACTGTTGTCTACAGATGTTAAAATAAAAGTGCTTGGTTTACATGCATAATATTTGTGTTCTTGAAAGAATTAGAAATCAACTTTTTTCTTAGGAGATGTTAAGATTGCCTGTTAACAGAAGCCAGGGCCCCAGCTATTCTCACCAGGACTCAGGCTCCTGCTACTTACCTCCTAAGGTTATTAGTGTTTCTCATGCTTACATCTGAAACCTCAGACACAGAATTTATCTTCACATCATCCCTGTTGAGATCTGGTGATCCGGACCTTAGCTTACCCCCAAATCATTGTTGATTGTATGTGTTGATCTGCAGGAGCCCTAGGAGACTAATCCTTCCTTCCTGCAGCAAAACTATACTGCTTCTCTTGTCAGTCAGTTTTTATGCATGAGAAATAGGGCAAATTTTACCCATAGGGTTTGCCTTTTTACTTTTTAGAAGCTAAGATGAAAACTTGTTAGTGAGCATATTTTAAAGTCATTCTTGAATCCTTTTTCTGAGGTATATTTTCCCTGTACAAAGCAAGTGGTAATAAATATTTCACTTTGAAAGAATGCTATAGATGTGAAACGGTGCCAGTAATTTCAGTGTTCTGTTAAAGGGTTTTGAAAAATGAAAGAAGATACTCAAAGCAATTAACAAATATCAGATTTCCATCAAGATGCTGAATATGATTAAAAACTGTAAAATAATAATATTTCATTCCATCTGTTCTGGGAGCAGGATTTCATGCACCATAGCCATACTAAGCATAGCTGTACTTCTATTTATTTGCACTGTCCATCAAAATACTATTCTGATTAATGGGCTGTTAAAGAATTGCAGAGTTATAAACTGCATGTCTTTTTATTATAACAGATTATGAAGTCTGGGATATATTGTAACAATTGTAGACGCAATATGAATTATGCCCAATGACCTTTTTATGCAAACATTCTGTTTAATAATAGTGTTCCAAGGTGAATTTTGGTTCTTTGTTTTATTAATAGTTTTTACATATAGTCATGTAGTCTGCAATAGTAATTTCAACAGAAGCTGAAGTTTATTGCCTTCCAATTCTACAGCATAGTGTGTTTTCACTCATTTCAAAGGTTGGGGTTTTCTTTTTCTAGGTAGGGGTGTGTGTTTTGTTTGTTTGGCTTAAGGTTTTTAATGGGTTTTATTGTTTTTTGTTTGATTGTTTATTTGTGGGGTTAGTTTGTTTGTTTTGTGATTTTTGTTTTATTTTGTTTCAGTGAGTTGGTTGGTTTCTTTGTTTAATATCTGTTCCAAACCCTACTAAAGAAATAAAAGAAAATCCTCTGGCAATTTTTTTTTTTTTTTCATAGTGAAGACTCTCTGCCTTTGCTACCAGTACACTGAAGATGCTGGTTTTATTAGGCAAGTGAAAAAAGGTCACAGTGTTATAAAAACAAGTTATGGACAAGGTCTTGGCATTGCCTGAGATCTCTAATCTTATGGGAACCCTTTTCAATTAATCACTAGTAACACCCTAGCGATAAAGTAATTGTAATTCTTTGTAGTGTTTTCTTTCCTGTTGATTATGTGGTACTTAAGCTATCATCACATAGTTCTAAAATTCTTATACTATCATCTTGAGGGCCATTTCAAGTCATACAGAGGACAAAGGGCTCAGACTCAGTCAGCATGGGTTTATGAAAGGCAGGTCCTGTCTGCCAAACTTGATCTTCTATAACAAGATGACCCGACTGTTGGACAAGGGAAAAGCTATGGATATAGTCTGTCTAAACTTTCAAAAAGCATTTTACACAGTTTCCCCTGGAATTCTTATGGAAAAAACTGGCTGCTCATGGCCTGGATGAGCATCTGATCTGCTGGATAAAGCACTGGATGGATGGATGGATGGGCCCAAAGAGTGGTGGTCAATGGAGTTAAATCCAGCTGGCAGCCGGTCACAAGTGGCGTTCCTCAGGGCTCGGTATTGGGACCTTTTCTGTTTAATATATTTATTGATGACCTTGATAAGGACATTGAGTGTATCATTAGTAAGCTTGCAGATGACACCAAGTTAGGCAGTAGTGTTGATCTCTATGAATATAGGGAGGCTCTAAAGAGAGACTTGAGTAGATTGGATTGATGGGCCAACATTAATGGTATGAGCTTCAAGGCCAAGTCTGAGCTAACAAGGCCAAAGGCCGGGTCCTGCACTTGAGTCACAATAACCCCAAAGAAACAGGCTTGGGGAAGTGTGGCTGGAGAGTTGTCTGATAGAAAAGGACCTGGGGGTTTTAATTGACAAGAGGCTGAACATGAGCCAGCAGTGTGCTCAGGTGGTCAGGAAAGCCAATGGCATCCTGGACTGTATTAGAAATAGTGTGAGCAGCAGAAGTAGGGAGGTGATTGTTCCTCTGTACTCGGCACTGGTGAGGCCACACCTTAAGTATTGTGTCCAGTTTTGGGCACCTCAATCCAAGAGAGATATTGAGGTGCTGGAGAGAGTGCAGAGGAGGGCAATGAAGCTGGTGAAGGCCATGGAGAACAAAGCTTCTGAAGAGCAATTGAAGACACTGGGACTGTTTAGTTTGAGGAAGAGGAGGCTGAGGGGAGATGTCATCACGCTCTATGTCTACCTGAAAGGACATTGTAGAGAGGTTGGTGCTGGTCTCTTCTCACAGATAATTAGTGATAGAACAAGAGGGAATGTGTTCAAGATACAACAGGGTAGGTTTAGACTGGGAATTAGGGAAAAAATTTCACAGAAAGAGTGGTCAGACACTGGAACAGGCTGCCCAGGGAGGTGATTGAGTTACCATCCCTGGATGTATTTAAGGGTCATTTGTGTGTGGTTTTGGGGGACATGGTTTAGGAGTGAACTTTTAGTCTAGAATAGGGTTAGTGGTTGGACTTGATGATCCCAAGGGTCTTTTCCAACCTGAATGAATGATTCTCATTCTAAACTATCAAAAACTATCTTCTGTTTTAAAGCATTACTGTCAGTTTGGAGATGGGAATTTAAGGTCTTAAAAGATTTTTTCCTCATGTACTTTTTCTTCATGTTAATTGTGTAAAAGAGCTTTTGTCTGAATACACTTCTAGAGCTTTAATCATTCATGTGCTTTCTCAAAAGCAGCAGCCTCTCACTTGATCATGTATTATCCAAGTGACATTAAGTAATTTCCATATTAACTTTTCCTTTTGCTTACAATAGTTTTATGAATGGCTGTTCTGTTGATTCTCCCCCACCCCCTTTTTTCCCTTTCCTTGATCTTTCCTTTATGCACAGAGACTTAGTTGAGAGGCTGCCTTCTAACACACTCTCAAGAAATAAAACTAGGGCTTGCCTTGTCATCTAAGCTAAAGATTTGTCATTAACTGCTTCTGCTCACAGATAAATATATAAATGTAGAGAGAGAACTGCAGACTGCTTGGGATATCTGCATCCCTTTATGGTTTGTACCAGTACTGGATTCTCCACTGTGGTGTTCCCATTGTCATCTGTTGTATCACTGCAAATTGGAAAGTGGTATAATTTTAAAAATACTTTACTTTTTTTTGTGTGTGTAAAGGCACAGAAAAACAGGACTGAAGCTGATCTAGTCAAACATTCTGTCTCTGGAAACCATATCTTAAATCATTTTACTTGCAAGATCTTAAAAGCTTCTAATGATAGAGACAATATAATATTTGCAGTACTTCAGTGTGTTCATCAGTAGGATGTGCTCCTATAAATATATGTGTTAAAGGCTCCCTTGCTACTTGTCTTGTCCAGAGTTGACTCGAAGAACAATTAATTCTCTTGCTTGCAGCAGCCTTTTACATCTTCTTATCTGTTATCTCTCCAGCTGGCATCTTATGAACAGGCCAGCCCCTCTTGTTTGTAGCATTTAATCACAAAGATAGAAATACCAGAGTGTAACAGAATTTTAATTTTCCAATTCCATGGGCTTTAAAAAAAAAATTATTTTTCCTAAAAACAAACAAACCACCATAAAAACCTTACCCCACCCCAAAAATGAACAAACAAAAACCCAACAAAAACAAAGCACAAATCCCTAGACACTGTTCCCTGAAGTGTTTTGTTTTGTTATTTGTTTGTTGTTTTTTTTTTTCCTTTATTTTTTTTCTACCATTAATTTCTGTTCCCATCATTATTCTCTGCAGCTTTGGGGACTATTTTACTTAATGACTGCATCTTTGAGGGTGAAGGCCCATATACATTGTGCTTTTGTGGACAGACATAAAAATAGAGGCTTATGTTTTATTTTGTCTGCAAGAACACATCTTTGCTAGGAAACAAGGTGGTTAGGTGTCGATTATATAATCTGAGATACATACTCACATTCTGAATTATTTTAGTACTGTTTCTCTAAAAGCAGTGCTATGTTATAATTGATATAAACCATCAAGCTAATTGTAAAATTTTACTTTAGAAGTAACAATATAGATGTTAATCTGATCACAGCTCTTTTTTAGAGAGATTCTACTTGGTTATTGTAATTATATTGGCAAAACTTAGAAATTTAGCACAGAGTAATTATAAGTTTCTTGGCATTTGTTTATACTGCAGCACACAGCTCCCCCCCAGATGACATTGTTTCACTGCATAAAGAATTATTCTTCAGAAGCTTGACTCTTCTGCTAATCAACTGACGTTACATTCTCCCCTTTTTGCTTTTATCATCATCCACTTAGCTTATTTTCCTCTAGCATCAAACTCTAGCTTTAATTCATCTCTCACACAGATAAGTCAAAAGCTGCAATTATTTAGTGTGTGAGGAGGAGGGAGGTACTGCATTAATGTATAAATCACTTTAAATTTAATATTCATAAAAGGTGGTGTATGGGGAGCTCTGGCCTCCATCCCCTCAGCTTAGCCAGAAAACAACAGCCCTGTTAAGTCTGGTGTGTAGTCATTAGAGCCAACTATTCCCATTTCCTACAGCAGCCTTGTTCAGCAGGGTCCACCTGAGAGATGAGAGGTGTGCCTTTCCCTGAACCCTGCACAGTTTGTGGCTAAACTGCTGGAAAAGTCAATATCCCTTCTAGTTCTAATGCTGAGACTGTTAAGGGAGTGGATTGTGACTGTTGGCTTGTTTTGCCTGGATCAGGGAACCACTTCAGCTTTGCTTTCAGGGTGGTAGTGTGAGGAGTGGTGGTTGTGAAGCAGAATTTGCAATACAGGTTATTAAGGTTGCCAGAGGTTGTTCAGTTGCAACTGTGGGGAGTAAAAAAAAAAATCTCAGTATGTTTTTAGATGGTATTCCATTAACAGTAGACTAGATGGGTAATTTTCTGAGATAAGCAAGAACTTTAAGAAGGACTCCCATTAGAGAAGTTATGGAGAACTGTCCTGGAGGAGGGGTCCCATGCTGGAGCAGGGGAAGAATGTGAGGAGTAGACAGTACAAAGAGAAATGCAGGTCAGAAACAACATGTAATGACCCCATTCCCCATCCCCCTGTGCCTCTAGAAGGAAGAAGGTAGAGAAAAAAAAGAGTAATATTGAGCCTGGGAAGGAGGAAGTGGTGGGGGGAAGGTGTTTTAAGACTTTTTTTGCTTCTCATTATTCTACTCTGATTGCATTGGTAAGAAATTAAATTAATTTCCCCAAGTCAAGTCTATTTTGCCTATCACAGAATCACAGATATTAGGGGCTGGAAGGGACCTAGAAGATCATCTAGTCCAACCCCCCTGCCTGAGCAGGATCACCTTATGATGGTAATTAGTGATTTTTGACCTATGGGCCTTTTGTTATATTTTTCTGTCCCCTGTCCAGCTGAGAAGGGAAGTGACAGAGCTGCTTTGGTGGGCACTTGGCATACAGATAGGGTCAACCCACCACAGTCCTGTAATTTTGAGATTAAAAATAAGAGTATATAGTTTACAAAGCATCCCCTGCATAAGGATACTGTTGAGGTGGATAGCTGTTACTCAGCTGGGCTTTGGGCTTCACAGATACCTCTAAAAACATCAGCAGAAATATAAATGTTCATCAGTCTTGGCATATATGGTATGCTTATCATACTTCTGTGGGCTTTTTAGTGTGAGTGCACATTATGAAGTCAGAATGCAACCTTAAAACATTAAATCAATGACAACAGCTCTGGCTTTCCTCATGTTGGCCATTGCTGGGATGCTCTTCCTCCTCCATTCCACTTCTAGGTCCCTGCCAAAACAAGCTTCAACTATTGGATTTGGTTTTGGGTAGTCTCTTCAATGGCATAATGCCCAAATCTAGGCTGCCAATGCTTACACTGTTTTTAAAGGGGATTATTGGTTTATTCTTTAAATACAGCTATATTTAAAATGACTTTTTCCTATCCCAGCCTTTCCCATGGGTGATGGTGAAGGATGGTTGAACTAGATGATCTTTCTAGGTCCCTTCCAACCCTAACATTCTATGATTCTATGATATTTACTCTCTAAAAAACCTTTGAAATTAATAGGACAGATGCAGTCTGTAAATTCAGCTGGGTTCACTGCAGACAGTGCTACCCAACTGGTTGATGGCTATCACCCTTTGAAGCTTAAACAGTGCACCCTGTTTTTGTAAATGGGTCCCCATAGTGTTACAGTAGGAAATGAATGCCCTACAGTGGACAGCAGGAGTTTTGCCTGATGTTTAAGTGCTACATATTTTTATAATGTATATTTTTAGAATGCTATTAACCTCAATGAGAGCACTTGCATGCTTTAAGCACAGCATACTCTTAAATATTTTGATAGAGTAAAAGGCATAGTATACTCAGCATCTAGACGTTTCAAATATTAGATTAATGTTGTTACCCAAATCCTTTTATTTATTTTGAGTCCTGGATTATTTCTTTGTGAGACCTGTGTTCTGGGATTGTCCTTTTGTTTTAGTAATGTGAATGCTGAGGTGCAAAAGGACTCATTTGGAAATGACTAAATAAATTAGGGGGAGTCAGAGTATTTTATTTTCTTAATTAAGGGGAGAGTTTATAATATAAATGTGTAGTTAGAAAACAGTTAATTCTCAGCTGACAGAATTTCCAGAGAGAAGCATGCATTACAGGCTGTATTTGACTGTATTATTGAAGCATCTTATTTTGTAAATTGAACTAAATTGCTATTAATGGTCATCTCATAAATGCTGTTAGATAATTGGTGTAGTCATAGTATTATTCCTATTTTATTTCTGTGAGACAGTAAGCTTTGAATATAACTACATATCAGCCATAGCCCATATCAGAGACAGTGGAAGAGTGGGAGGTTAGTTTTGATGTTTTAAGGACTTAAAACAAAAAAAAAGTACTTTTTGTTTTAGCTTCTTGACCTAGAAATCATCCTGACACACGATTGGTCTTAGAAGTATGTAATGATGCTCATTGGTTGGAACATCAAGAACACTCTGTAAGTTTTATATTTCAAAATTTGAGAAGATGCTAAATGTAAATATGAATATAATATTATATACCTAATTTTACTGAAAACATCAGTTGTACAGAAGTGGAATGATAGGAGTAATTAGCCCTCTGTTCTAATAGCAAGCTTATTATAAAGCTTTTAAAGTTAAGAATTCAGAGCAAAAAGTGAATTGAAAGCCAACAGTGGAAGCTTTAGATGCAAAATATTAGACCATACATTCAGAAGAATAAATTATAAATGTGGAAATGAAATTTCTTCCTATAGGGAGTAATACAGAGAGTGTCTTAAGTTTTGCCCATTAATGCTGCTTTCCTATCAGTTTTAAAATCAGCTTTCACAAGCAAACTGTAAATAAGTGCAAATAGTTTCACATGGTAAAAATGTACTATCAAAGCTTTAAAAGAAATTAGAATGGAACTGCATTTTTTCAAGGCTGTATTTTTAATCATATATGCAAGTTAAATAAATGCATTGTCTTAAGTTTTTCATAAATCATAACTATCATTTTACTTATGATAGCAGTTAAACCATTAATCTACTCCAGAGCCATGAAGAGTGATTTAATCTAACAATTCAAAACTACTGAATAGGTAGGTGATTTTTCTCTGTCCCACTGCCTCAGTCTCACCTGGTGGTCCTTCCCACTGTTTGCTCTGTAACTGATCATTGGCATTAAAAATAAAAATCACTTTATTAAAAAATAATAATAACAATTAAAAAATCTCGGCCACAAAACTTGAGGTATAAGGAGGAAAGTTAGCACAAAAAGCAGCTGGAAATCAGGTGCTCTGACCTTTCATGGTATAAAAATGTTACCTCAACTGCCCCTAATTTCTGTGATTCTGTGATCTTGTTCTCTCATCTCCAAAGCATCCCTGTACTAAGCAGCATCCTGAATACTCAGGAGGCAAAGAGAGATTTAAAGATCTAAGAAATAAACAAAATCCTGCAAGTTAAATCTTTCCTGCACATTTACCCCTCCGAGGCATTCAGAATTTTTATTTTTTAACAATGTTTTCAGATACTTGGACTCTCCATTCTCCTTATTCATGCCACACTTGCCTTCTTTCAAATACTATCTATGTAGATCTTGTACCTCAAGCAGTAAAAAACATTCCCTTGGACTCTTATTGGAATATCACAGTAATTATGAGGACTTACTTTGGTAAAAACTAAGGACTTCTTGTCTGCTCATTTTCCATTCTTTTTACTATAGGAGTTTTTTCTTCTTTTGTTAAAAATGATGATGATTATCTATTGTTTTAAGCTCACTCATGCAGCCAAGTTTTATTTGGGTTGTGCTATCCCATTGCTGTGTGGGGTTTTTTTAACCATTTTGGAGAATCATGTCCATTGTTGCATCTTGAGATACAATGTGGAACAAGATCTTTTGAAATTTGGAGACTGCAATATTGGCAGCACAGATGCTTGAGATTGAGATGATGCTCAGAAACAGAAATTGCAGTTTTATGCTTGTGTATATATGTTTTTAAGTGCAAGTGCATATACACAAATCTGTAAAATACACAGATTTTACACACACAGGCTGTTAAACTGTAACACACTTTAATGACCTCACATGGTCATCAGCTCTAAACATAAAATAAAAATCACTATTGCTTGCTTTGTGATCTTGCTCTTCAAATAAAACAAAGAAGCATGCCTTTAGAAGGCTGCTGTTTTCACAGGAGCTCTGTATGAACAGCACCTTTGAAATTTAGAGACTGGAATAACTTATTCTTATCTAATGATAGAATTAGTTTAGGTATTTGAATGGGAATATTTGTCTTAGTCGTCCTTTATCTTTCTAAGGTAGATGCTTCAGCACATTTTTCAATTAAAATGAAAGACTCTTGGGCTGAGTTGCTAAATTTCAGCCTAAAGTTTTATTCTGAAGTTATAAGCCCCCCAAAATAGCAAGGGGGAAGATTATAACTCTGACACTACCTTATCTATATAGCTGAGAACAGCATCACTGCAATAAAAGAAGATAGCAGTGTCTCCCATTGATTGTTGTTTGATGAATGTAAAGCAGTTTACTGAAATGCAATTAGCATTTGCAATCCTATTACTGTGGGGAATTTCTTTTATGCTGGCTTTGAATTGAAAAATGTATACATTTTCTGTCCATAAGTCACTTCTAAGGAAGCTTGCTTTCTTTTTTCTATGTTTTGTTTTGTTTTTTTCCCTCTTAGGTTTCAAAACTTTAATATGTTGAAAGCTGAAAGGAAGTAAACCTTGAAATTTTATGTTTAAAATACTTTAAGGTCAAATTACGTAGAATATCTTTGAGATTACTTGGATTTCATTTTCAAATGCTGTGCATTGCTGGGGAATTATTTTTTTAGGCTTTTTATGGAAAGAACTACATTTCTTGAAAAACAAAAGGCTTCTAGAAATGGATATTTTAGCAACTGTGAAATAATTTTGAGGATGTATGAATTAAGAAGCTTGAAGTATACAGACTAAAAAAAAATGCTGAAAGGTAAGATTTGTGTATGATGGCAGGATAAAAATAGTAACAATGCTACCTTTTCACAAGCATCCAGAACACCAAGAGAAGTGTGTTGATTGGACATGCTTTGCTGTCTGCATTTTAAATAGATGTAAATTTTGTTATATCCCAGTTGTGATGATTTCTGCCTCACACAGAAATTCTATAGAGATTTTGAGAAAAGATAGTTGTACTGATTCAGTTTGGATCTTCTGTGGACTTGTCTGTGAATAATAATCAGTATTACTGGATAAATCTCAACTAACATATGTTGAAATATGAAAACATTGAAAAATGGATGTATGTGGTAGTTTGCTAGCAACATCCTCCTGATGGTTCCACATGTATACAATAGCATCAATAATCTGTATAGTGCTTTTTAATGCCTTCTGTATGTTACAGACCAAGTCAGCTGCTGTCTTAAGTCAAAGATGACCAGAAAGAATTATTTCCATTGAGAACTAGCTGTGAATGTTTGTTGTTTTCAAAATACAGTTATTTTTAACACTATCATTTAGACTTGTCTTGCTATGATGGCATATAGTGGGCCTTAACCACTTCAGGAGAAATTTTTCTTTTATATTTTTGACCTCAGGTCCCATTCTCTACTGAACCTTGTGTACTGTAATCTCTGTGAGGTCTGGAATGAATTGCTGCTGAATTCCTGGATACTACATTAATGTTTGCACTGGGATATTATCTTCTGAGCTTTCAAATGATTTTTTTTTCCTATGAAAACCTTTAAAGAGAGCATAAGGAACTGTGTTTAGAAATATAATATAGTTCTAGATCCTGACAGGTTTGTTTTTTCCACTTGAAACTTCTTTCCATTTTAATGGTAACAATGGCACTGTAAAATGTTAACTTTTTAACAGGGGTTGACATTAATTTTTTAGCAGAGGTGGAGTTATCTGTGTGCCTGATTCCTTCATAATTAACTCTTTGCTGGGTTTTCTTTTAATGGCAACAATCAGTAAATTCATATTTTCCACACCTCCTATTCTCTTAAGGAAAAAGGCTAGATGCTGTTGCCACATTGACACAGCTTTGGATTTTCTGTCATTTAACTTCTGTGAAGAGCTAAATCAACCAACGTGAAATGCAATATACAAGGAAAGATGGAAAATTTTGACTGTTAGAAGAGAAGCCTTCATCATTCTATAAAAATAAAATTAAAAATAAAAATAAAATAAAAAACAAATTAACAATCAGAAATTCTGTTTCCCTGACTGAAGTCCCAGAGATATTTTATTGCTAAGTTTAATGGCTGGATGTGTTTCAAATTGTAGTTTTCTTGAGGAAGAAGATTAGTATTCTTTATATATTGAACTAGCAGTGATCAGGGGACATCTTTAACTAGATCAAGTTGCTCAGAGACATGTTGACCTGACCTTGAATAATATGAGAGTAAACAGTTCAGGACACATTATCCTTTTAAAAGTAGAATTACAACTGTGTCATCAAGCTTAATAAGGGCTAAAAGGAAGAAAGATGCACATAATAAATTCTCCTAAGGACAATAAGGGCCAAAAGAAGGATGCACATCCAAACTGTCACTCAAAGGAATGGGGGACTTGTGGAAATCTACAGATGCTAATGCAAGCATTTATACTTAGAGTTCAATAACCCACTTTTCTGAGATTAGAGACACAAGACAAGAAAAAAAAAAGGTTTTTTTAGATTAATAGTGCACTATGAGGGTAAGGCAGGGGCATAACAGAATGTTGGGACTGTATTTAGCCTTCACACATTATGTGCACCCATGTCAGGAGAGGATATAGAAAGAGATCCAAGGTGTGTTCCCAGCAAAGGGAGAATTTTTTAGGCAGTGAGTTACCATGAGGTTTGTTGTGCATGGATTCTTGTTTATGGATATTAAAACAATGAAAACTCAGTAGTAATCGCCCTTCTCTAAAAGAAAAAATTACATTTGATAGCTTTTTAAATGAAACATCTTCAAACATGGAAAGAAGCACTAATGTGACCATAAACAAAGGCTCTTGAAAGGAATATAGATTCAGAAATGTTAGGAATGAAGATTGTTAAGAATTAAGGATGAGATCATCTTTGATGTAGTAGTAATTTGCTTATAGTTCCCAGGATAAAAGTTCCCAGTAAAAATAAAATAATGAACTTTTTCCTTGTACCAATGTAATCAGTTTTTCATATTCAAACATCAAAACATGCTCAGTTTGTGTTGGGTTTGGTTTGAGGGGGAGATATAACTATCAAAAGCTCTTCACAACTTCAAAAATTTTAGGGCATAATTTGGATTTTTATAAGAGTTACAGTTTTTTCAATTAAATTTGAACTGATTTTCTTATCTTAATGACTAAAGAAACATGTGCCGTAGTTGTTTTTGATCTGAACATTATACAACATGAAAATATATGTATCATTTTCCAATATTTATTAAAATGAAACGCTATGTAATATAGGAAAAAAAGAGAATTACTTTAAAGTTCATGAAGTTGTACTTCTGTATATCTAAAAAAAAAAATCTTGATTACAAAAATTTGAGTTCCTTTAGATTATATGGAAGTAAAATAAAATATCCTAGTTTGTTTTGGGTTTTTTTTTGTACTGTCTTGAAGAAAACATTTGAAATGTGGAAACTTCTGATTGCAAAAGGTGCTGTGAAGCTCTCTAGTGATTTGAAATGTTAAAGTATCTCATGGGAATGGATGAAAGATCAGTTGATTTGATCAGGCAGGTAGGAGACAAAAGTTGTGGTTAATTTGTTCTAAAGGTACCTCTAAAAGATGCTAAAGGTATCCTTAAACCTCTACGACCTAGTTATTGCCACCTCTTGTGAATTTGCACAGTATTATAGAGAATATCTACATATTTTACTGAAAATTCCTTCTTTATAAGAGCAGTATGGACTCTAAGAATAAATCCTATTCATTTTATCAGTACACAGGAAAAAGCTCTTAAGGACTCCAATTTTATTTTCTTCCTTTCCAAAAAAGAGTAGGAAGTGATCATATTTTTCAGCAAGCTGCTTTGTATTAAACATCAAATTGAGTAGTTCCCATGGGTGCTATTAGATGTACTTTTACAATGGTTGCTGCACTATTTGAAATAGCAGTTGCTGAAGCTACAGTGTGGATGCAATAATATTAATTTTCCTGTTTGTGGGAGCTTGAGCACATTCGTACCCGTGCATGGACTTTTTTGGTTTTTAATCTCTCTTTATTCCTTTATTCTTTTATCATATTACTTCTGTGTTTAGTTTATGAACCAGCTAAGGTCATTTGTAGGAGCTGGAAAGTCTTGGTTGGAAAATGAGAATAAGAGAAAAAGAAATTTTTCATATGAGAAAAAGAATTACCCCCCCATAAAAAAGCCTGAAACAAGTAAACATTTAATGAAGTAAACAACAATTTTTTAATGAAAAAAGACATTGTTCTTTTGTCAAACTGATTGACAGAGGAAATGAATGTGAGATGCTAGAGTTGCATCAATCCCTCTGCCTCAAATGTCTTCCAGTACTCTAACATTAGGTCATGATTGCTTGTAGTGCCTCCTTTGTAAATGCTGCCCTCCACAAAGATGCTCAAGTTGGTTTTATAACTTAATTAGACAAATTAAGATACAGAATATGGTAAACAACTGTGTAGCCTCACCTGCTTGTTTATTCAAATGAAAAAAAAAAAATATCTGATGACTAGGCAAAGAGCTCCTGATAGTCTACATTCACAGCCATCTTTTTTTAATAGAGACTTGCTGTATGCTAATTATCTTGGAATAAAAGAGGTCAAGCCACTTGCCTGTAAATGGAGATCAGGTTGTACCTTGTTATGTGAATTTGTGTGTATGTGTTGTTTGACATTTCTAATTAACCATTGAATCTAGAAGAATGTCTGACTAGTGATGCTCTTGCTTGATTTTTTTTTTCCTGAGTTTTTAAACTATAGCAAAAATATAATGTACTTAAGCTTAACAAAAAGTTTTTTCTAGGCTATATGGATACTTTCTGACATAGAGATCAAAAGTTTGCCTAGGGATGTTGCCTTGAAGAGGGAGAATTAAGGACAAAAGGTGTACCATAGCTACATTGGCTTGGGCTAAGGACAGCTTTTCTTCAGGATTTCCATTACATATAATTTTTGTGGCTATGTAAATTATGTTAATGAATTAAAAGTGCAAGACCTTTTAATGAATGGATACTGAGCAGCAGTGTGCAATGTGTATTTTAAAGTTTGTATTGCAACCGAACAGAATTATTTTTTTTTAGTATAAAAAGAAGGCATAAATTTATTTACATCTGCAAGATAAGTGGATTTAAGTATTCATAATATTTGGAATGACAAAGTTGTTCCCAGACTTGTCATGTCATAATGACTTCACCTAGAATTCTTTTGAATTTAGTGAAGGAGTCCTGAGTTGGCCACAGCCTGGGAATGGAATTTCCTGGCTTAGTTTCACAGAGAAGCAAGCCAAAAATTACTAAAAGGCTTCCAAGACTTGAAAATTGTTCCATAATAGTGAAATAAACTAGTACCTCGACCATAAATCATTCAATGCACTGGATTCCCATCTGCTGACTGAGACCTCTTGAAAACAAAGCCTTCCAGATCCTTTCTGCTTCCATCTCATTTTCCAGTTGATCTGGGCCCACTTGACTTCTGCCCAGTTCTGGGCTGGTTTGCTGCTGCAGGAAACTTTTTGCTTCTCAGAGCAGTGTTTCAGACATCTCACCTTTCTCTACTTCTCAACAGCCCCACCTGCTCTCCAGAAGTTTGTCTTGACTGGGTATACTCACTTGGCCCTGGTTTGGGCCTTATTTCTTATTTAATGATCATTTAATACACCACCTAATTTACCATTTTGGTTCTCCCATCTGAAGTTTACCTTCGGATGCTTTCCGAGAACATCACTATCTTACTATAATCATTACCTGAAAAATTAACCTGTAATTGATTTGTTTTTCAATGTGAGATTTTCATACTAATTTTCTAGATATAATTATTGAAGTCCACAACTGATAAAATTACTATTTTAGTAAAAAGATGATTTAAGACAAGTGTTTCTTGTCTTAAACATTCTACACAAGCTGCAGATTGAGAGAAGGCATAATTTCCCAATCCAGCCTATCCTTTGTGCTGGTTTGGTATTAGCAAATTATTATTATTATTATTATATTATTATTATTATTATTATTATTGCACCATTTGGGGATTGCACTACAGGGGCCACGTCG
This sequence comes from Ceyx melanurus, assembly GCA_024611195.1. Lineage (NCBI taxonomy): Eukaryota > Metazoa > Chordata > Aves > Coraciiformes > Alcedinidae > Ceyx > Ceyx melanurus. The sequence goes on from JANHGL010008602.1 coordinate 88,422, forward strand.
TGAGGTTTGCAAGCAGTGGGAGAACCAAATCTCTGTGCTGATAGCTCTGCTTCTAGTGAACTTTTTCTGTGCTGCACATCTCAGTCTCCCTCATCTTTTATTGGTATGGCAACTGTCTGATTAATATAATTAGTGAGTTGAATTTGAGATGATAAATATTGTAGCATTTAGGGGCCTTTTCTTTTTTTTCTCATAACAGGGTTACCTTTGAGGTATTTCTGGCAGTTGAGTCAGCTGTAATAGTCCCTGACAGCCTGCCTTGCTCACTTCTTCCCCTGGAGCAGTGATTACACTGCTGCTGTCATCCTCTATGAGGGGGTAGGTTTTTGTGCTGATTGAAGGCCTGTTTTTGCAAAGAAAATGTGCTAAATACCTGAAAGCTGTTTGTCTCCCTTCTGCACCTGGTGTTTTAGATTTCCACTAAGTTACAACCTTTTTCTTGCTTTTTTTTTTTTTCCCTCAAAGGCTTAGCCTTTTGAATTCAAATAGTCCAAATCATTGAACCAATTTAGCAGTGTCAGAGAAAAATTGTAGAGTCTCCAAAATATCTGCATTCACTGTAAAACACCTGTAATTGCATAAATTAAAATGACTGTTACTACTAGTAGTTATTCTAGTAAAACAGTCATTTCACTATAGTCAAATTAGTATTCTGAATACCTGAAAGTTGTGTTGTCTTTCAGGTTAATTCTTTGGCATACATTAATGCTATAATGTTAACCTGTATTTAAAGAGTAGTATCTATGAGTAATAACTATATATATGATTTCCCTGAGATTTCACAGATTAGGTGGGAAGAACTGTATTTAACAAGCTTCAGTGAAAAATCCATGCTCGTTCTGTTTTGAAAAAGAAGAAAAAAAACAGTTTTAGGAACTCCAAACCTATACTTAATCTATGTTATCTTAAAGATTACAGTAAAAAGCTAATTTTCAGTCGGCCTACACAGTTTTTCTCAGATGTTTTACATCCTTAGAAATACCATGGGTACTTTCTGATTTCTGTGTAGAGTTGAGAGTTGCTCCCTGCCTGTGATAATTGTACTTTTTATTTTGTTTTTTCATATCACATACTTACAAGACTCATGAAGTGACTGAGATGTAGTGAAATCTGTGAACAAATGGCAGTTCTGAGATCCTTTGTACTTATCAGCAACTACTTTTGCAACAACACTAGACTGCTTTTGTCACTTAAAATATGTTTTATAGATTACTTTGGGGAACTTAAACGTTTTAGTGCTAAGAAAGCTTTTGCACCTGATCCAGAGACCCTCCAACTGGATGAAGAAAATGCAATCATGTAATTGCAGCAGCAGAATTACAGTTGTAATAATGTTTTAAAGAAAAAACCTCTCTCACCCAAAGCATTCAAGTGGCCTAAAATGGTGGCATACATAACTGCCAGAGTATGAAAAGCATGATATACTAGAACCATCAAAGAGTGGACATCTGAACAGATGAGGAGAAAGAGTAAATGTCACAGAAATAGAACAGATAATGGCTTTTTGCTGCCACATAAATGCTGAGGCCACAAGGTGAAGCAGAAGGCATGTGAAAACAGGCAGCATTGATCTTGTGATAACAGTCACACTGCCATGATTTTATTTCTGTGACATAGCTTGATTGATACAGTGGTAATAATTTCATTTCTCAGTTGCTGGTGCAATAGAAGGGTATTTCCTTAGCATGTGTAAAATGCATCTTTCCTTGCACAGTCAGAGCTCCCACTCTGATCTGTAGCAATACTAACAGAGCAAGATGTAGCCTGATGAAAGAGTGCATCTGCATTTTGCTTTAAGGCAGCAAAGTGTAATTGTGTGGGGATTTTATTCGATATTTTTGTGGATAATCTAGATGCTTCCTGAAGTTTCATAATCTTTAAGTTGAATTGTTAGTAAATTCTGGATGTGCATCTAACACTGATAAATCATAAATACTGAAACTGC